>JAHBCN010012318.1:0-27047 GCA_019359885.1 Listronotus oregonensis
CTAATAATACTTTAAATGTTCCATACAAAAAAAAAACAATAATACATAAAAAAGTAGGTTCTAATTAAAGAAATAAAGCTTTGTAAAAATTGAATAGTAACATATTACAATGTTATACAGGGTGATTCATGAGGAAATGTCAATCCTTTAGGTACGTAGTCAGGTTCCATCATTAAAAACCTATACAAAATGGGTCCGCGAGGCCTTCGTTTTCGAAATACAGGGTGTTAAAAATTTTCTATTTAATTTTTTCATTTTTTAAATAAAATCTATGATAATGTAAATATTGGAGTCAAAATTGGTATCCGTTTTTTGGTATGACAGATTTAAATCTAATATTATTACGGCTCTTACTTGTAGGGGGAGCCACCTACACGTCTTTTTACTATTTTGAACAATCACAACTTTTTTGTACGGCCCTGTATTACATTTTTAAGTAAATTAAATAATTGTTTTGTCATTTTAAAGTCAAAAAGGTATACTTGTTAAAAGTTGATATGAGCAACCGTTTTCGAGATACCTATTTGTATTTAAAAAATTACGACACATACATCTGATTTTATTATAGCAAAATGTTTAAAAAATAAAACAAAATGTATAATTAAACAATATGTATTTTAATTTTTAATAAAATTATTGTTCTTAAATTATGTTATGAAAACATAAGCTAGGTTTTATAATTTTTAAAAAATCCACCATTTACTTCTAAGCAGATGTCAGTTCTGTGGTGAGCACCCTGTATCTTGGAAACGAAGGCCTTGCAGACCCATACTTGTATAGACTTTTGTGTTTATTTTTAGACCCTGACTATGTACCTGAACAATTGACATTTCCTTATGAATCACCATGTATATTTTAACATACCCGGCGGGACAAAAATCCCCCTTTGGCACCCTGCGTCTCGTCTATGATTCTATCAACCTTTTGGGACAATAATCAAAGATTTAGTTACATAGTGTCTTGCTTAGTGTTTAATTGAGTGTGTCAAATGTGAAGTGTTTTTATTTTCAAAGTTTTAAATTTTTTGCTTATACGTCAAAACTGTTAAATAAAAATACCCAATTTTCAATTTATATTTAAACGAAGAAGATTTTGTTTTTGTTTTCCTATGCTACTTACTTGTTTTTAGGTTTTAATAACCCTTATTTGCAACTTTAACTAAATCAGGTTGTTAATTAAAAATGGGATACATTTTCGTAGAAAGCGAAAACAGCTAACTTTTAGGTTTGGGTGTTAAAAAAATTAACATTTAGAAATATATAGGTGCAACAATTGGGTAAAAGTCTGCGTTTATCTTTTATAATAAGGTCGATGGCTTTTGTACCATTTTGATGTTTTGCTTAATAAATAAAACAACAAAAATAAAGAAAATCTAAACTAAGATATGTTTTAAAATAATATCTTACCAATAAAGTAGATGATTTTGAAAACAGGCAATCGGAAAACTGTCACGCCAATTATTGTTAGAATGATCGTACTTCTCAAGAAAACTTTTCTGCAACACAAAGTTATACATACCGCTCAAAAATAGACCTACGAAGATAAACAAACCGCTTATTTGAGTGAAAACCAAATACTAACCAAAACTGACAGGTCGAAGCGGTTGCTCAATTGAGGTGTAAACAATCCATTACCCTTTATAATAGGCATTTAAAAATTGACCGCATTTACATAGCTGAGAGGACAGATAAAGGCTATTTTTGAATCAAAAGGAAATTCTGCATTCATGGCCGGGTTTCAATCAATATTTTGTGCCAGTTGGTTGAATTTGCTTTTGATCATTACAAGAAACTAACGGCTTGGTATGATGACGTATTTCGGAAATAAAGGGACTATATTTAGCTGACCTATAACGCTTCAATTAGTTTAGTATATAATAAGTTTATGAATACATTGGGTATTATTATAGGTGTTTTAGGTCTGTATATTAATAATGCTGAGAGTAACGATAAGACGTCTCTTTTAAGACCCCAACAAAGGTTTATGGGACGCGGTGACCATCTTACGAATACATTATTTTGTTTTTAATTTATCGGTAGGAATATTGTTCATGTATTTCACAGGATAAAATGAGTATAAAGAAAAGTCGTGATTCTGAGAGACTTTAGATGTCGTTAAACGAAGAGGCGCTTCCGATAAGGAGAATCGTACCTTTTTTAAAAGAAGTCAAATATTTAAGAATAATTTTTTACACAAAAATGTCTTGAGCTTTACATGTAGCAAAGTCACTCAAAAATTACCCTTAGTAAACTGGGGACTTGGTTTAAAGATAAACCTGTGTTTATACAAATTGCCTGGCGTGTAAAGACTCTACAAAAGACAGCAATTAGGTCATTACAAAGTATACAAAGAGGACTAGAAGGTCTTTGTATTACGGGCGCCATGAAAAGGACCTTTACTGGAGGAGCCTTAGAAGTGTTGCTAAATGTACGGGATTAACTGAAAGCGGTACAACAGCATCTCAAGCAAGGCCAAAGTCCGTTCATAACACAAGAAAGGGCCATAAAATGCAAGTTTAAGAAGGACCAAGAAGTCCAATTACTTTATGAGAGGCCTTTAGATAAAATGATACCAAGCTTCTGGCTGGACAAACGATTTAAAACCAGATTATACCAGATAGAAAGGACTAGGAGGTAGGCCCTCCCGATCTAATGTGGTATACAGATGGCTCCAAAACCAAAAGACTAAGAAATCAAAGTGGGTATATACGGCGATAAATCAAAGACGAAAATAGCAATGAGTCTTGGACAATACCACACAGTATTTCAGGCGGAGATTCTAGCCATAGAACAGCTAGAGAAATCACCAAACGAAGATATAAGAGTAAAAACAGAGGAATTTACTCGGACATCCAAGCCGCCATCAAGGCAATCAGCTCATACAAGATCAGTTCTAAACTGGTACAGTGCTGTATATCAACCTTTGAGTAGGTAGAAGTGTCCAATAAACTTACTCTTGCCTGGGTAGCAGGACCTGAGTGCGACCTAAGCAATAAAGCTGCTGATAAACTGGCAAAGGAGGGCTCTAGCAGGGCAATGGTAGGTCCCGAGCCCTACTGTGGATTTCAGTCATGCCAAATTATATCATCTATTGAATCATAGATCATAAAGGTGTCTCAGGATTGGTGGATAAGAACCCTAGGACAGCAGCAGGCGAAAAAAAACATATAGGATACTCGCCTGAATTTATACAGGACCTCCTGAGTCACAACCCGAGGGTAGTGAAAATCATAATAGGTCAATTAACAGGTCACAGTAAACTTAAAAAACACCAGGAAACCATGGGCCTGAAAGAAGAAAACTGTGTGTAGGTTCTGGCAGGGCTAAAGGAGAAACTACAGAATACTTATGGTGCTACTGCGAGGCCCTATGTCGTCTGAGGTTTACAAGGCTCAGTGAAGGAAAACCCAAAGTAGCAAGATTTACTATAAGGTTTAAGGTCTGTGAAGTCTGATTAAGATGACCGGCTTGGACAGCGAGCTCTAGAGGATATAGAATCCAACTCCTGAACTAACTCGTGCTAAGATGATGTGGTGAGCCGGAGCTGGCGGTAAGGTGCTGAAAGCAAAAAGTGGCAGCTATCGCCGATAAACTCTCTTTTGTGCCGGTAAAAAGAAGGCTGGTTTCTTTTACAACTTTGTGGAGTGAAGCCTGATAAAACGGGAATATATAATAAAAATCAATTTAAAACGAAATATTTACATATAAAATTAATTTTAAATAAAAAAAAAACAAGATGCAACTCTTCCGTTGCCTTTTTAAGAATCACCCGCTAAATATGTTTTCTCGGAAAAATTTTGTTACGGCGTATTTACCGTTTTAAGTTCATGTATAGCCCGTTAAAATTAATGTCTCTTCAATATTATCTGCTAAAGGGCTTAAAGGGAATTTGAAATTGTACCAAATTTGATCCAAATTAACAGATATTATAATAATATTAATGGAGGATTAAATATTATATAAAAATAAATATGGCACTGATAACAGGTAGATTTTCTATTAACATTAGAGTATCATACTTCCTGTTTATTTTAGAATTAGTTAGTTAATTTGTGTTTTTTATATATACATTTTTTAATGAATATAGTATATATTTATATATAAAAGACTAAGCTGAACATTATAGTAGAGAAAAAAAAAATGTAAAAATCTATATATTTTTCTTTATGTAAGTTCGAGTATGAAAAAACTCTCAAATAATATATAATTGCGTAAATTAATTTTTAGATCTTAATTTTTACCATTCGGTGGATTTTCTAATAAAATGTGGCAACGGTGCCTGTGTTGGCATGGTAAAACAGGTCCGTTAATATATTTCCTGATGCATTGTGACGTCACGCGGTATTTAAATACCCAAATATTATTTTGACAAATACGTTTTATATTTAAATTTAAAATGCTTAAAGCTCTGTTATCAAGTTACATAAATACAAAAAAAAATGGCAGGAGTGGTTAGTTGTGGTTAGTTAGTAAGGGGTTGTTTTTAGACAATAAAAAATATGTGCCTGTGGCCTAATGAAAAAGTGATTTTATTTTTTACTTTTTTAGCATTCGTATTTTATGTCCCTTTAAAAAAATTTCATCCAGAAAAAGCAACTGAAGGATAATACTCTCATATTCTATTTAACCTAAAGACATTAAAAAGCAATTTTATTTTATATTATATAAAAGTATAACCGCCTAAAAAGAAAACTTGTAAAAAACTTTCGAGGCGGGATTTATAAAAACTCTTTTCTCATGTTTTCATTTAACGTACATTTTTACTTTGTATTTTAAATACGAATCTACTTTGTATAAGAGCAAATAAAACATAAAATTTCATATAAAGTTTGGGATAAACGACACCCTTGAGAGTTCTAACTTTTTATCTTTTGGTCAGACTTACTACATAAAAATGTAGTAAAGTTCTTCTCTTATATATTTTACTGATTAAACAGGTTGATTTATTTAGGTATGTAATTTTAGTTGCTGTTAAGGTTTTTAACCTTAAAAGGTAAAACGGAATGCTTATAAGATCACTATCTTTGTCAGTCATAGTAATAACGACGTAATACAAAAATGTGAAATTTTTGTAAGTTTTAGCCATATGGTGTACGTATCTTAATAGTTCAAGTCTATTTTTTAATGGTATTAAGTTGGTTCCTCTTAAACCTCATTTTCGAGACCGCTCGACTCGATCATGTCAAATTAAATCAGGTAAAATTGGTTTGTGTGGAGGCTCTTAAATATTTACCATACTTTATTATTTCATATTATGAACGATTTGTTTTACTAAAATTGGTAAAAAATTATATTTTTATTTTATATTTATTAAAAAAAAAGTTTTCTCATTACGTAAAAAATGTTCAAATGTAATACAGCAAGATGTTTAGTGATTACCGTATAATACTTTTACCTGGTACGAACCAGTCAATTTAATTTTAAAAGCTCTTTATTATTTCCAATAACCAGTATACATTGTACATCTACAATTTATATTACAAACTAACCTTGCCGCGCACAGGACATCCAGCTGCTGCCAAGAGCCGGGCCTGGCCAAGGCACAGGGGCCTGCTGATGGAGGCGCCATCAGCAGGTTGCACAATCGGTATTCGAATTAAGCAGCATTAAGGCCGATTCCCATCTAAGCAGCATCAAGCAGCGCTTCGCAGCGCGACGCGGAGCAACGTTTGCGAATTTTTTCACACATTATTCCCACCTAAGCAGCATTCTGCAGCAGCATCGCTAGGCAAAGCAGCAATGTAATATGCACCTCATCAGTTAAATTGTTTGATCAAAGTTAAATAAACCCAACCTCATTATCGTCATTAGACATCTTGCTAGTTGAAGTAGCTATATGCGATGAGTATAAAAAAAGCAAAAGAGAAAAAACGGAAAAATTTTTGTTGATATTCTTTGTTCAAGACTCGAAGAAGTAAATTTTAAACGCTGTTTATCCATTCCTACTTCTTTCTTTCACAAACAAATAAGCAAGAAATAGCATAAATAAGAAATTCAAGTCGCTGCTTGCTTCGTACGCTTTGGCGCCTTGTGATTTCCACTTGTCGTCAACAAGCGGCGCAGCACCTTCATAAGCAGCGACGACACCTGGAAACGCTCATAGACGAATTAAAATTTTGCTGCGAGGCTTTGTGCTGCGACGCGCAGCGATGCTCTGCTTAGGTGGGAACGGCATCATTTAATTACATGAAAACAAATACATATAGGCAGCATTTTGCTGCGTTGTGAGGTGAGGTTCTTGTCCATGCTGCTTAGGTGGAAATCAGCCTTTATTCCGTGTGAACTTAATAATGCGTCGAGCGTTAGTTTTTTTGACAAATAGTTTGATGCATTTATGATGTATATAATGCTCAAAGTTATTTTATGTTTCTAGGAAAAAAATTATTAAGAAACCCATTTGATACTTACTGCATGAACCGCGTTAGTCAGGAAACACAACATAGGAGAAGTTGTGTTGCCTGATTAACGTGTTGAGTGCCAGGTAAAAGTACCTAATAAGGTAATCACGAAACATCGAGTCGTATTCAATAGATTATACAGAGGATAAGAAGAACCACACCTTAAAAAATAGTAACACATTCCCCTTCTGGTAACGAGCTATCGCCAAATCTAGTTTTATTTGCCATTATAAGTTTAACAGTAAAAATAATTCTATGACAAGATGAAGCATACATATATGTAGCTATCGTATATTGGCAAGTTGCGAGGTGTATAGTGGGGACAGTCGAATCGATTGCAGCTCTCGCTGTGGTCAAATTTTCGTTAAATCATGCTTGATTAAAAAGTAAACAATTAAATAAAATATTAAAAATGGGGCACAGTAGTTTTTGTGTAGTGTTGAATGTAAAAATACTAGCGGAAATAGTAACTGCAAATTTTATACATTTCCGGGACTTGAAAAAAAGGCTTACGTGTCGTGGTTTACCCGTGTCAGGTAATAAAAATATCTTAGTTGAAAGGTTAGTTGATTGATAAATACACTGCAAATTAATAGGATTTTTTTACTTGCTTTAGTACGATGCCTCAATGGCTAAATAGGTATCACATTTGACCAGCAACGCGAAGGTCCCGAGTTCGATTTTAGAAAACTCTAAGTACTTTTTACACTTACTTTTATACTTACTTTCTATGTTTTAAAATTGTTTATTCACTATTGATATTGCACTTTACTTTTACAGTGCTAACCAGGTTTATATATTTATTTACGAAAAATAAATAAATTTTATAAGTAATCTTACAGCTCTCCCATAGCTTTGAAGTATGATTTTATGTAGCCATCAGATGTCGTTGTCATCGCGCACTCTGCTAATAGTAGCAAAATAAAAGCACCAGAGGTTCCATGCATGAGTTGTATAATCACTATAATAATATAACGTAAAAAAGCATCTGTACTTTAAACTTTTTTGGTTTAAGCCTGTCTTAATAAGTTATTTTATCAGTGCGTCGCGTCGTTGCCATTTTAGCCAAATATTCATGCAGCGTATCAACTGTAACGTTTGTAATAACTGTAGATAATTTGCGATAAAGCGTTTTTATAATTCAAACTTATACGAATCGATTAGAAAACGTTTGGAAAGAATAAAATTTATATGACAGCAAGCTAAATTTAAAATAAATTAATTTATTTATTTTAAGCGTAAAGCAAGAAAAGCTTTTCTCTTATTTTTCAAAAAACCATTATAATGTTAGTTCTTATAAAAGAAAAAAAATTCGGAGGTTTCGTTAAGCACAACAGCTACATCTTAATAAACCAATTGTTTGTAAACTAAATTTTATTTAACAGTTATTACATACTACTTATTTTGTCATTTTTATTTTTCTACGTAATTGACTTATTGCCTTTTTTGACTGCTTTTTGATCTTTTACCTGCTCTTTTGTTACCCATATAACGTTTGTTTTAGGAGGGAAAAACGATAAAGTTTTAAAGGTTTCCTTAAACACAACATCTATACCTTAAAAGAACCAAAGTTCGTAAAGTAAATTTTATTGAACACTTTTTGCATACTACTTATATTATGTCATTTTTATTTTTCTTCAGTGACTGATTTTTTGTTTTTTTGCTTCTTTTTTGTTACCCACGTTATCTAGGAGTAAAAATATTAAACAGTTCTACAAAAAGCCCATCAACGGTAAAACTGTAACATCAGCATTATTTCCCCTTTTTTTCCTGGAAGCCGTTCAGATTTCCTAACGGAGGCAGCGCAGCCACCTGGGCTTTTTGTGCCTAATCTTGTAATTTCTTTTATACCAATTCTCCCACTAGTATTGTTCCTTCTACAACTCTGTATAACCCTGATACTGGTTGGTTGATATACTGGGCTCATTTTCGATGCAACTCGGGTCCCCATTATATGAGCCTATCTGGTGAAGGTGTCCTCTTAGGTTATCGTTTCCAGTTAGCAGCCCTACTGTTATGCCAAGTCTTTTCCTACTTTTTTTACTTCATTCTTTTGGATGAGCCTTTTCCGAAACTTTTTCCATGTTTTATTCTACCGATGCTGGGGTAGTATTTTTCGTGTTTGTTTATGATCCATTTCCTTAGTTACCCTCATGCTGTGGCTTTGGTCACTCCAAGGCAGGTTATGGTCGAAAGTATGAAGTGGATGATCCCTGCCTCGCTAGTTTATCCGCTGTTTCGTTACCTACTATTCCCACAGGGGATTTAGCCTGTTTTAATTCCACTCACTCTCGGCCAGCCAGCGGTTTTAAGTCATTTCATAGATTTCCTACTTCCAAGGGTTTTTTTGCTGTTAAGTATACCAATGAATCCGGCTTGCCAGAACATTTTCTATAAATTATTTGGGCCCAAAAAATAGACTTTTATCATTTTTCAGCCGACTGTTCGACTTACCTTGTCGTCAAAAATTAGCTGTACTCCCTACACATTTTAAACCATTGTTTTTAATAATTATTTCTTTATTTACTTTTTATTTAAGTTACATTTAAGTACATATACATATTAAATTAAACTTTACGTATTTTACGCTGAAAGGAGGCCAAAGGATGGCGGTAAATATTGATTCTTTTGTCGTATAAAACTTAACGGCAAAAGTTTATCTTTCACTTCAGGCATTGTAGTGTCAGCAAATATGCCCGCTTTGACCTATCCGTTCGTATTTTGCTGCACAGTTTAAAATAATGCTGATAAAATACTTTGTGTAGGTACTGGAAACAAATATGTGAATATATAATATAGGAAACAAAACTGCACGTGTGAGAATTCCAGGTTATTTATTTTCTACAATGACAAATTGTATTTATGAATATATATATATATATATATATATATATATATATTTATATATATATATATATATATATATATATATATATATATATATATATATATATATATATATATATATATATATATATATATATATATATATATATATATATATATATATATATTATCTTGCCAGTGTCATGCAACCGACAGTCGAACTCGCTAAGTTTTGGAAACGTTATGTTGACGACATCTTTATCATATGATCTCCGGTCATGACGAATTAGAAGGTTTCTCGGCTTTCTGAACAACATCCATGATATAATTCAGTTTACCCTAGAGATAGAACAAAAAAGAAAACTTCTTCCTAGACCTCTTACTAAAAGGCAGCCCAACGGAAGACTCGAATACACAGTTTATAGAAAGCCAACCCACAAATAGATACCTGCACGGCAATTCCCATCACCCAGCCCAAATACAAGCAGTAGCAACACCCTTATCTCAAGATCCATCCGCCTCACGGAAAACCACAATAGACAAAAAGAAATAAAAACAATCACAACAGCGCTCAGAGAAAACAATTACAATGAAAACATCATCCAAAATGCACTCAGGCGACAAAAACATCCTTCCAAAGGGAAAAACAGGATGAAGAGGACAGACCAAAGGCCGTACTCCCCTACATAAAGGGAGTCACAGACAAAATCGGACGGGTCCTTAGAAAAAAAAAAAATCATACCAATTTTTAAGCCACAAACCACGGTAGCCAATATCTTGGAAATCCAAAGACAAAATCAAGTTGGAAAACCATGGGGTCTACAGCATCCCTTGTAAGAACTGCGAAAAACAATATGTGGGACAAACAAACAGACGCATATCCGTCAGGATTCAGGAACATAAAAACAGTATAAAAATAAAACAAACAACCTCCGCCCTTTTCCAACATCACCACAACACAGGACACACAATCGACTTCGACAACTCTAGACAAATTTCAACAATAAAACACCACAAGAGCAGACTAATAAGATAAGCTCTCGAAATAGAAAAAACTGGTACTCTTAACAAACGCGACGACGCCACCAACATCCCAAACATATGGAAAACAACAATCCGAAAGGTAAAAACAAAAGAAAGCCGTATGGAAAACTTTTTTATTAATAATTTCTTTCTTTCTAAAAGTTCTGCATGCTCTAAAAACTAAAATACAACCATTAAATATTATTTTTTTTCAATCCTATACGAGGTAAGAATTTTAGTCGTAATTTTTGTAGTAGTAGTGGAGTAAAGTACCTTTATATTCAACAATATCAAAAATTGTTATTTTAAAAAGTTGTTTGGAATAAAAAATCACTTTTAAATATGCAGTTGCATTAATTTATAACATTTTTTTTTCTCAAAACATCTCTACTCGAACAACGAAAGTTTAGCTGTAATTATTGTACCTGTAATCTAGGATGCTCTGACAATAGATGTCAGATATTAATTATTGTACATATATTTTGAGAATTTTTTGAGAATTAAATGCTCTAAAAAAGTGTCCATTGCGGCAAAG
The DNA here is from genome assembly GCA_019359885.1 of Listronotus oregonensis. Classification (NCBI taxonomy): domain Eukaryota; kingdom Metazoa; phylum Arthropoda; class Insecta; order Coleoptera; family Curculionidae; genus Listronotus; species Listronotus oregonensis. The sequence goes on from JAHBCN010012318.1 coordinate 10,782, forward strand.
TCGCAATTCACACCGGCGAGGTAGTCCGGGTCACTAAACCTAATGTTTTCATAAAATTCTCTTTTTTCTCTCATTTTCTTATAAATGACAAGAGCTACATAAAAAAAACAAATAACAAAGTTGTTAAAAATTAAATTTTTTGTAAAAAAGGTTTTTATAATCGAATCGCTAAGACCAACAGTTCTCGAGATATTTGGCCTTTAATTAATTTTACTATTAAATTTTTACAAATTATAATTTGTAGTATTAGTATAGTAAATTTAATTAAAAGCCAAATATCTCGAGAACTGTTGATCTGAGCGATTTGATTATGAAAACCGTTTTTATAGAAAATTAGATTTTCAACAACTTTTTAATTTACCTATCTTTTTTGTGTAGCTCTTGTCCTTTATGAGAAAATGACAAAAAAACAAGAATTTTATGAAAACATTATTAATATTAAGGGCTTATACTTTAAGGACATTTTTTTGACTTGATCAAAAGAATTAACGACCCCATTAAATGACTGGCACTTAGGCAGTGAATTCAAAGATTAATTTAATATTTAGAATACTTACAATTAATTTAATTTTCTTTTTTTTAAAACGGTGCATAGCAGAGAGAACGCCTAATTTTTAAACTGAACAAAGAAATTAAAAACAATTTCTATTTAAACATTGGACTATCATGTTTGTTTCTGAAAATACGACAATTAGTGCTAGTACACATGCGCAACTTATATTTATTTTGAAAAATATGCACCCTTTTTAAATGAGACTATATTCAAATGTCACTCAAATATCCCGGAGGTTTTAGAACAAAGCTTCACAAATAATAACATTCTTAATAAATATAATATTGACAAATATAATTTTTTACATGTGTCTTTCTAGGAATGCGTTTTAAAACAAACATTTTTACACAAGGCGTTACTTTTAAGAATAACCTTAATGGGAATAAACACTTTATATCCATTAATACCTAAGAAATATCTGATTCCTCGAAAAATTAATATTTATTTTTTCTCTTGGCATTTTTGTTCCATTTTAAAAAGAGCTATTCGCTTTTTAATAATTTCACTTTAAGAAAAAAGCTTTCTTCTCTTGCTCGTCGACAGGCTATAGGCTATTTGTCACTCTTTTATAAGTATTTCCACGCCCTCATGAAATAGGACAGTACGGTTCCTTCCCTAGCAGCTTCCAATAGGGCAACACGTAATTCCACTTATGAATCCCTCTGCAGTCCAACTTGAAAAGCCCCGAACTTCCGACTTTGTTCGTTTCTTTATCCCTAGAGTATCCAGACTTTGGAATCTTTTGCCCGCAGAGGTTTTCCTCTTTTTCCAAATCTTCAAATATTTAAGTCTGGTGTTAGTAAATTACCTCTCAGAATACTTAAGATATCCACGGTACCTTAGTACGTGAGATAATACATTTTTCTTAAGTTTCTACTTAAATGATGCTAATAGCAATTAATTTTATAAGTACTAAATTTTATTTTAAAAAACAGTTGCGTCGTAGTTTTGCTATAAATTTTCTCCGATTTAAGAGATACTCCTACAACGATTTTGGATTTGCTAACTCAAAATTCTGTCATATAACTTATTTGCTAAGCTCGATAAATTTACTTACCAAAACATATTAAAACAAATTAAATTGCTAAAGGAAAGGCAATACAGATTCATATGCCATATAATCGTACAAACGGTTAAAGTTTATCGTCCACTTTGGCTTTGAAGAGTTGGCATATATACGTAAACCCTTCCACTTTAAATGTTATTGATATTACTTACTGCGGCATAAATATTTGTGTTCCTTTTATAATATCTAGAGACCTTTGGATATTAAAAAACCAGTGGCGTTGTATTAAAAATACCATATTTGTTTGAAAAGTACAAAATGTTAATAAATGGAATAAACATTGTAAAATACATATAGATTTATCTTTAAAAACATTATTTTCTTTGTTTAACTAGCAATTTACTGGCACAAACAATATTGCGTAAAAATACCTCTAATTTATTTGTAAAATATTTTTAAAAATTTTAAAATAATTCCCAATGATTAAACACTAATTAAAATAACTTTTCTTTAAACCATTTTGTTAATTCTGGGAACTTTTTTAATTAAAATGCTCTAATTATTGCCAAAATAATTTAAAGCATAAATTTTAATTATTGTGTAATTTTGACTTATTACACTTTCCCATACACGCAACAATTATTTGGCCACCAAGATCACCGGACCTTAAACCTCGGAATTTTTTTTAGGTTACCTGAAAACCAAAGTTTACCTGACAAAACCAAAACATTTAGAGGAACTTGGTCACGAATAAATTTCATTTTGGATTAGGGTTATGTCGAGAAAAAAAAATCATAAAAATATTGACAAAAACAGGATTTTAGTATTTTCCTGGTTTCTAAATTAACAAAATAAAAGAGAACATAGTGGAATATATTCTTGTGGTTAGTGTAAGTATATGGTCGAGGTGGTGTAGTGGCAGCGTACCAGTCTTTCGACACATTATAATGAATAACAACGTATAGCTCATAGAGAAATATTTCCTTCAAGTTAATGCAATAAATAGTATAACAGAACTTTTAAGATTACTATTCGAGGGTTTTTAAACTAGTATTAACCTTGCATCAAAACTACCCAGGGTGATCAACTGGAATAGGGCACTCTAGAATGTACGTTTAATTTGATATACATGTATTGTATATAGTAGTTAAGATTGTATTGTAACTTATTATGTGTTAATAAAGCTATTGTTTGAGTTGAGTTGAGTTGAGCCTCTCACCGTGAAGACACGGGTTCGATTCCCGCACTGTCCATTGGACTTTTTCATAGCTCGTCACCTCACAGAAGGCAATGGCAAACCACTGGGTACTATTTTTGACTAGTTAACCCCTTTTACATGTGCTTCGGAAGGAACGTTAGTCTGGTGGTACCGCATATCTGTGTAAAAGCAGTTGGTAGGCAACACATATATGTGCGAGAGGGCGCCTACACTCTGAATAGAGTATGGCACATTAAGAAGAAGAAGTGTTGGTGTAATAATGGATCAACCAAATTAGGTGCCCTCTATTGGTGACGTTGTTTAAATTAGCAAACTAGTAGTATTTTTTACGTCCTTTTAGATAAAGAATGCAAAAAATATTTGACAATCATGTTTTCTAGTTTTATAATAAAATAGCATTTGTTAAATGGAACACCCTGTATATTTTATTACCCATAAAAACATCTTTTAAATGTCTTTAAAAATACTACATTTGATATGTCTTATGTCAGGTTTGGCAATATGACCATCGACATGAGTTTGATTTGATATAAAATAGTATTTTTTTTTGTGAAATTTTTTCTTGGCCTTGTATGTCAGATGGTATTTTTATACGCTAATATAGTTTAGGCGCCATAAAATTCTATTAAGTAATAATTTTAGAAAAAAATCCTTTCAAAAAGAAATAAATAAATAAAAATAAAAAAGCTTAAATAAAATACGAAACCATTTGCTAAGTTAGATATTATTTATCCCTTAGGTTTCTTAAAAAATCACTGCGAATTTTATATAAAATTAAGTAAAAGGACCTTCAAAACATTTTAACAAAATTACGATATTTTTTTCCAAGTAAATATATTTTATATATAAAAGGTTTTAAAAAGCAATAAAGTTGAGTTCATTTTTTTCTAAATCCAATTAATTTTTTTAAATTAAATTATTTTTTAATATATATTTTTTAAATACAATTATTTACTTAAAATACACTTTTTAATAACAAAATCACGAAAAAAAAGTTGGGTATACATTTCATAAAACCATTTTTAAGTATGTTTTAATTTTGTATTATTTTTATTGAATTCATATAAACAATAAAAAAAACTTATAAAAAAACTTTACCCCTTATAAAAATCTAAAAGAATTTAATTTTTTTTTTAAATAAAAAAAAAAATTTAAAAAAACATTTTTTTTTTTATTTAATAATGTATGTTTGTACTCTCTAAACTAATAAATTTTTTTAAAATTTTTTGTAGTTTAAAAACTTCATAAATTTTTTTTAAATTCATCTTTTTTTTTTCTCAAATTACTCTGTATTAAAAAAAGTGAAAAAATTTTTTTTTTTGGGGGGAAAAAAAAAAGTAAGGTTTTTTTAATTTTTTAAATTTTTTTTAATACCTTGGAAAAAATTTTTTGGAATTTTTTTTTAAAAAAAATTTTTAAAATATACAATTTATTAGGATATAATATGCAAGTAGAAGTTCTACGAAGTTAAACTTGTTACCAAGGGCATAGAGTTGCGGTCGAGTGAGAAATGGCAATACAAACTTTTTTAGTTCTTTACATCTTTGTCTTTTAAATAAATAATATTATATTAAAAAAACAAAGGAACATAATCGTTCATGAAAAATTAAATATTGAAATTCTAATTAAAATCACTTGCGGCCATATTTAGACAACCCTGCGGATCCGTATTAGTTTATTTATAATTAATTATAAGAATTATGTCTCGATTAAAAAAAGATAAACGTAAAAATCAAGCGATGAGATCTTTGACTCTATTATAAATACGAGTATGTTGCATAAAATATGTCTCCGGCAAAAGCTTATCTTTTACTTTGGGTAATGTGATATGTATAGTATATGCCAAAAAGTGTGTTATATTTTACCTTTCCGTTTCTATATTGTAGTAAAAACCTTTATGTATATATGTATATTTAATGCTTTTGTTTAAAATAAATATATTTAACACCTACAAATTTAAATTTATTAACAATAGAGACTTTGTAGCAAACTTTTATTTTATCTGACTTGCATTGTCTTATTTTATTTTACACCCTCAACGTTTAAACTGATAACTCTACTACTGTCGACGTCGACATTAGAAGAATACTGTTATGGTTTATGGTATTTATAGAGATTCATGAGGATTTTGGGTCTACGGTTTAACGAGAACGTGAAAATAAACATATTTTATTGTTTATCGAAGCAGGACAAAAAATGCTCAATGTTGCCGGTTTTACAAAACAAAAGCAAGTTGAAGAAGATTTCCCACCTTTTGTCTACGTCGTCAAGGAATGTTCTTTTTGCGACTCAGGCCGTGGCCGCGGCCTTCTCCCATCTACAAGAAGTGTGAAAAAAGGACGACAGTGTACTAAATTTATTGGGAAATCATTGTTAGATTTTACTGTTACTTTAGTATTGAATCTTTTGCCATACATTTTTTTAAAAACATGTTTTACCCAACACATCGAAGATTTAAGTTGGCAGAGTAGGCGAGAGACACGTGTAAAACAGCTGGCCCCCTACCCCTCCATACCTATTTAGTTAAAAGTTACCCCTCCAAACAAATTAAAATAAAAGTGGGGGAAACATTCGACGCGCATAATAAATCAAGACAAGTGGCAATGAAGCGATATGTTTTGCTTTATTTTATTTTTTTTTCACTTGTATATTTTTATTGTATCTTTTTTTTCTTTACACAGAAATCTTATACCAAGATCGGACATAGCCAATCTGTAAAAAAGTTTAATATGTTTAATCAGATACATAAAAAGCCAAAATTGGTTATCTTGTAGTTTTTTGTTTACAATCAAAAGTAATATATGTAAAATACTTGGCGAGATACAAAAAAATCCAATTTAAAAACGATACATTTATATACAAACCATACTACTTGAAATTAAAATTTATTAGGACAAGAAGTATATATATCTTACTGTGAAAGATCAAATTTGGTGAATGTTAACATTCGCCGGTGAAAGTCACATATTAAAAAAAAACTAAACGAACACTAATTAAAACTATCCACTTTGCTGCGTTCTGGTTACCACAAACTGGAACTAAGGACCCTAACTAAAATTATAAGTTTTAAGCAGAACGCACCAAACTTGTTAGTTTTGGTTATTGCTCGTTTAGTTTTTTTTTAAATTTGACATTCACCGGCGTATGTTAACATTCACCAAATTCGGTCTTTCACGGTAACATATACACCAACTGTGAATCAAGACTGGCAAAATAAGTCCGAGTCTTTTTAATTTTTAAGTCAAACAGGCCAAAAAATGTAGCTAAGCTAAGTTAAAACAACATTATCTCTTAAACCTGTAAGTAATTCTAACTTCCGCGCGTTTTCTATTCATATTTCAAAATGGGTCAAGCGAAATCAAACACTACTTTTTTAACTTTATGATAGCTCACGAAGGCAAGTATAAAGCCTAAGTACTAGGTGCCGTGGGAGCCGGGTTTTTAGATGTTTAACTCGATTTTTCCCAGTTCATTCAACGTTGTCCAAGTACTAAAATATGCAGATATTGAGTTTTCTACGAATATTATACAAATAACTACTACCTTTTGTATTTTGGCTATTAGCATGATTGGTTCTTAGCATGTTTTAAAATATGTATCTATTGTATTTTTCTAGTGTTACTTTTCTGGCACATCTTTAATAAATGATCGGATGTGTTAATAAGTGTAAAAGAAAATCGAGGTTCTTTATCACAATAAACAATATTATCACTGATCACCCAATTTGCCTAAACACCTAACTCTTTATTTGCTATGATCTGGTATACCTGTGAGCCAAAAATAATTAAAATTCCACCAAAAATGGAACATAAAGGCCAAGTCTCTATCTAAAAATCTCGGCCTCTTAAAGTGCTGAGATTAAAAATTAGACCAAGTTCTTTTTGACTTGGTAAGTTTCTTACTGATCTGTCTGTATTAATGAATGTGTCCTATTGTCGTGACCCCACGATTACAGGACAGATTCTTTCTCTTACCCATTGACGGGCTGTAGGGAATATGTCGCTATTTTATAAATATTTTACGGTTTTTACTCTGAGAAATCAACCGGTATAATTTCTCCTCTGGAAGCACCAAATAGAGCTACACGTAGTGCCACTATTATGCATCCCTTTACTGTCCAACTTAAAAGACCCTGCAACTTTCCAGATTGTTTGTTTCTTCATCCCTAGAGTATGCAGACTTTGGAACCTTTTGCCCTGCAAAAGTTTTTCCTTTTTGACAAAATCTTCAAATATTAAGGCATCATGTTAATAAACAACCTCTTACCACATTTATGACGCACAGGGGCGCAAATAGCGCAAATAGTTAGGTTTTAAGCCTTCTTGTACTATCCCAAGATAAAAACGAAACAACAATGTCTTTAAAACTTTACAAATATTTTGATTTATAGCCCAAAAAACGAAGCTGAAAAAAATGCAATACCTGGTAAGTTTTTACGAAATGCGTAGATTTGCATGAAAATTTAGGATTAAACCGCCGATGGGCGCTCTTTATTTTTTAGGTGTGAAAGCTACCCTTTATTGCTGAAATCTATAAAACTATACATTAAAGCTTAAGTTGAGTTTAATCTGACTCAAATAAGTTGAGAAATAAGTACTTTGTTTCTTTAAAACATTATTTGAAATATTTCAACCCTTAAAAATCAACCCCTATTATGATTAAAAAAAAATATTTTGCTTAAAAAGTTAATATGTTATAACAGTGTTTTGCATGAAAATTTGGGCTTAGCTTACGCTTCTTTTCAAAATATTCGTTATGCTGTATGTCGCTTTTTATTTTTTAGGGGTAAAAACTACTCTTATTGCAAAAACCTTCAAAACTTGCACATTAAAGCTTAAGTCACATAAAACAAGGCTCATATAAATTTAAAAAATTAAAATTAACATAACTCCTTTAGTTTTTGTGATAAAAAGTTTTTTAAAAAACCATTTTGTGGGTTTTTTCAAAAGCTATAAGGACTTAAACTGTTTAAAACCCTTACTTTTTTAAAGGGGCTAGTTTAGAGGGCTAAAACAAGGTAGTGCTCGTCTAAACACACGCGTTTTACACCTTTATATTTCACCTAATTTTCGTCATACAGTAAATTAAAAAAAATAAAAATATTTGTAGTTTAAAAAGCTACAATTTGATACCTTAGTAATTTTTACGTATCTCCCTTAGTTTTCAAGTTATTTTCAAGAAAAGGTCATTTTTTATTTAAATTCTAAAATTTGATTTTCACTTGCAGCTTTATTTTTTTTAAACTAAGCAATTAAAATTGGTTAAAATTTTAAAATATATTTATGCTACCCAGATAAAGAAAATTGAAAAAGGGCTACGACTCATATTAATTGGGGTGGTAATTAGTGGGTTTTAGTTATTATTAGTTTTCCTCGAAAAATACGTAGATTTTGCGTTATTTGCCTTGGAAACTCTGAAATTTTGTGTTTGATGAATAACAGCTAACCTTTTAACAAACCACAACTTGGTTTGTATTAGTCTCACAGCAATAACAAAAAATCCATTTTAATTTGTTAACCGAGTTATTCGCAAAAAACCGATTAAAAACGTTGTTTTTATCGACGATCGCGAATAACTCGAAAATTATGCATTTAAAAAAAATGCAAAAAACATTTTTTTCTTGGAAATCATTTGTCTATCTATCCCCGTAATCAAAATATAAAACATTTAAAATGCCACTCCCGAGATGGTTTGGCAACCACCTCCAAGGTAAAAAGCCCTTCGGCATGATATAAATTTTGATCCTTGAACTATTCCATACCTACTGTCAAAATTTTAAGTCATTCTATACATTTGGAAAAATTGTTAGGAAAAATGGTTTGTTTTCTGGACTATGTTTTTATGAAATAATATTACTCCCTTCTTGTTCATTAAAATTCTGTGTGTGTACTTTCACCATATAATGCCTGGATGCCTGCTCTAGTTTACTTTAATTATACGATCGATGTATGAAGTGTAAAAAAGCTAACAAACCTCAGCCGTGCATTTTCCTAACCTCATGTTACGGGAGATGTATAGACTGCCAAGTTTAATTTTAAATTTTATCGCATTTATACCCTGCGGTTTGTGGATTTTCGTAAACAGTAAATATTTTACTGAAACATAAAGTGGTATGGAAAAGTTTAAAGGTGCAGGTTTGACTGACACAGCTTTTAAAGTTGAAAAATAAAATTTTAGAAATTTATAAGGCAAGCGGCTCTTTTTTGAATGAAATCATAAAAGCTAAAAATTACTTACCGGACATTAGAACAGTATTGGAAGGAAATGTTACTTTAAGATTTTAAAATATAGACAAAGCGAAAAAGTTCGAAGAAGATTAACTTAATTTAACACTCATCGCAGATTCTGTGTAAAGGATGTCCTACCAAAAAGGCTTATGTAAAATAAAGGCCAACTTCCTAACCAAAATTCTTATTGACATGTCTGTATTAATAAATATTCTTTTTTTGTAATACCGCCGAATTTTTGAATAGGAACTTGGCCCCTGTTTTACATAAGTGTTTTTGGTGCGATCTCTTCTCTTTTTTCTGAGTTCAGTAATTCGAAAAAAATGACTGTGTAGCAGTGATAATTCTTCTTTGAATATTAACGAATTTATTAACAGTAAATATGCTCTATAGTTTTGTGGCGAATTCATGTTTTAGTCTGTTTTATTTGGGTTACTCGCATTCCTACTTTTTGGAAAATGTGACCCTCTTGGTCCGGGTCCCGGGGTATACAGGCTGACCCTGTCCAGCCCTATTGAATCCTATGAACTTGCAGATCGCCTGCAACAAAAAAGAAGAAAACCTCCCAAAAAACCCAAAAAAAAATTACAAATATTAGTCTACGTTTCGGTGGCAAGTCGGCCACCGTTGTCAAGACAGAAACAAAAAAAAAACAAACTAAATTTTAAGAAATTTTTGACAAAATTTATGACAAAACGTCATTAAAAAGCTAAGCAGCTATCAGAATTTAGTAAGTTTTTAAACCAAAAATTTCTTAAAATGGGGGGTTTTCTTCTTTTTTGTTGCAGGCGACCTGCAAGTTCATAGGGGTCAATAGGGCTGGACAGGGTCAGCCCGTAAACCCCGGGACCCGGACCAAGAGAGTCCAATTTTCCAAAAAGTAGAAAGGCGAGCAACCCAAATTTATTAACAGTTTTATTCATAAGGATAGATAAGTTGTGTAATCCTCGATCTGATTTTTTTTTGAGTAGAATAGAGTTTCGGGTTTATGGGTAAAATGTAGCAATTTTCTTTGTCTAATAAGGAAATCTTGCCTACATTTTAAATTCTAAGGCATGAGCTTAGAAACTCAGGTTCAATCTGATTGCAAACTATTAAAATATCTCCTCCCTGTTTCAGGTAATTTCAAGTAAACTTGGGCAGTTTTTAGATTTTTTTTAACTTGTGTTCTAAAATCTACTATATATGACAAATTTTAAATTTCTACTCGCTTGGGAAGTGCCCCATAACTTTAATGAGGCAATGAATGAGTGGGTGAGTCAAATAGTCGGTCAGTCAAATATAACTTTCTTAATTTTTTACATGTAATTTAAATGCCTTTGTAAATTTACATACCAAATCTCATACCTTTATGTGCAACGATAACGAAGTTATAATGGGAAAGAAACATGCTGAAAGATTTGGTGTAATATACACACTGCCTGCGTCGGGTCGGAACTGGGCTGCATCACCTTGCGCAGGTTTTCTAAATCTGGCTTTGAAACTGGCTTAAGGAAACGAATATAAGATTGATGAAATCTTTAAGAACAGCTCCAATTTTAATGGTTTTTTAATATGTCAGTTTTTAATATTATTTAAAATCGAAAACCTTTTAAAGCAGGGACAGCTCTTAAATTTTGGAATAATAAATTTTTTCATCGGAGGCTAATTTTGGATATAATACCACCTCGATTAAACGCTACTTCCGATTAAACCGGAAGTAGCGTAGATTCTGATGTTTGAAATGAAATACTCTGTATATTTTTTAAGCGAATTTTGATATAAAACCTGTATTATATCCCATAACAATCTTTGTCCATTTTTAAAAAAATGACGATTAAAAATATCCATTCTTAAATATTCAAGTTGATGATCGTTTACCACGAAAGGTATTTTGTGGTAGATGTTCAGAACAAAAAATAATAATAATCTTTGACTAAAATATCTTTACCACTTGTTTGTGTTCTATTAGACGATTACCTGAAAATATTTACTATTTACGATTGTTTCCTTATTTCTACGGTGGGCTGACGGTCAATTATGCATATTATTTAAAAATTAATAAGGAAGTCAAAACAAAAAATGCTTCTTTACATAAATTTAATTTACATATGTTTATACACATATAATATATTTAATAAGTACGCTTCTGTTACCCAAAAATCGTAAAAAGGGCAACAAAATAAGTTTCTTTGTCGTAATTTTTTTTAAATATAATATCCTTATTTAAACGAATTTTTAAGGAGCTTATACGGATCAATAAAGTTATTACCAACACTCTACGGTGTTAAATGTATCTTGCTAATAATAGAAATTTTAAATTTCCTGAATTAATTTACCGTGATTTATGAAACATGCAAGCTACCGGTAAAATGTTAAATGGCATGGTTTTGAAAATTTATTCATTTACTGCGAATTCTGCGTATTGCACTGACACCGACGTCGTATAAAATAAATTGGTGTATTTAAGTAATTTAAGCAAATAATTTTTTATTAAAATAATATGAAAGTTTGTTGCTACAAAAATAGCAGACATGTTTTTTTTACAGTAGTATTTTGTAAAAATGTTACTACAAAATAACAAAATCAAAAAAGGATCAGCATAGATTGCTAGTAACTAATAAAGTTTAGGGGTTTAAAAACTACCCTTGTAAAAACTGGGTTTAAATTATACGATTGCAAAAATGTAATAAATAGTTACAGAAAAAAAACTTAAAATTGTAAAATAATATTAAAAAAAGCCAATTAGGGTTCTACAATTTTAAAACTTCAGGGGGTGATATTGCATAAAAAAATTATAAGGGTTTACTATATTAACGAAGTGCAAAGCGAAGTGGTGTTAAAGTTTTTTTAATAACGATTTTTTTAAAAGGAGATAGAAAATTTTTTATTTATTGCTCTTTTTTTGACATCCAATTAGGAATTTTTTGTTTATTATTGGCGCGCAAACGGGTAATGAGCAAATTTTTTTGAAGAAAATAATGGTTAGTCGCTAGAATTTCTCGTCCAATTTGTGACAAAAAATATTTCTGGTTTAATGTTATTATATAACATAGTTCTTAATATTGTATTAAATAAATGAAAAATACGCCTTAATATGCTTTTATTTCTTTTCATTAAAATGCACCCCATACGAAAAAAAGACAAGAACGATTTTTTGTTAAAAATTTAACGAAGAATTTAAAAATAATTTTTGGCGTACAATTTTTTTTTAATTGAGACCATTACCCGGATGCGTGCCAATGATGAACATAAAATTTTTAATTGCAGGTTATAAAATGCGCAATAACCACCCCTTGAAACCCACTAAATTTCATTTGCATATCTCGACCGGTTTCAGAGCAATAAATAACTCGTCAGTTTTCAAGAAAAATTTTAACACCCCGTATCTCGGAAAACAAAGCATTTGCGGACATACGTTTTGTATATTAAATATAAATACTTTTTTATTTTCTTATCTTTAGGTTTAGTGAAAACTATTTTTGTAATAGGTAGTAATAAATTTGTTATAAATATGTAACCAAAAGTAATTTATGTGAAGAATGTCTAACGTTTAAAGGCTTTTACCAAATTAAGTAGCGGTAAAAAAATTTAAATGGAAGTAAGGTGCTTTGAGTTATAATATGCATGTAATTTGTGGTATAACAATGAAGGTCAAATTTTTACTTCTGTTACACAAACAACCCATTTGTTATAGTACACCCAGGACATTTTGTATTTTTTACAAATATTAATAGATATAATAAATTATTATGTGCAATAATAATTTATTTTTCTTAATATACTTTTAACACGTTATTAACATTTTAACAAGTCAGATATTTTTATCTGATAACTGTTTTGATTATTAATCAAATGTACTATTAACGAGATTGTCAAATATCTTTGTATATTTTAATTTTACCATGGCGTTATTACATCCAATATTTTTTTTATTTATTCAATTTGTTTGAAAAATCGGTAGTACCAACCAAGAACGTTTTGAGAGTAAATAGACAATAAGCTTTTTTGCCAGCCTAACATATTCTTGATTACCTGCAAACATCAATTAACTGAAATAATAAAACAATTAATAATAAATATTTAAGGAAAATAAAATTATAAAAATAAAAGTAGAAAATTTTACTTAGAAAAATGATTTCCATTTTGCAAAATACTCACCATTATTAAGAAGAGTACCTGTATTTAAAACTAGCTTAAATAAATATTTTAAAAAATTTACTTAGTATCTTTATAAAATATTTAGTTAGAGACTCCTACACAATCAAACTGTAAAAAAAGCACAGACTATTCTGAAAAAAAATTGAAAAGAGCAATGTGTCAGTAGTCGCTGTCTTGAAGTAAAATTGCATACTTTGAAAAGAAGTGTAAATTAAACTTTAAGAAGGCAATTATACATTCGTATCACGTTCAAAAGCTTTAGAAACATTTGATCAGCAATGTGTATTTGTTTACTGACCAGACGTGCTTTACAAGATGTGGAGTAACTAACCATTACAATGAAAGTATTATAAAAATGTATATGCACCTCATAAGCAATAAATAATTGGGCGGTTATTTTCAATCGCTACCTTATGAGTTCCGTTGCAATTTACGATAGTTTAGATTAAAATTTGTGTCCAAAATTTCTTGCCAAATACATTACTGATTCTTAAAAAAATGTCTTTTTTACATTAAAAAAAACTGTTGTATATGCATGATAGTATCTTACCACCCTCCTTTGCTGTTCAGTGGAAATGTACCAATAAAATGGCCACGACATTTTCCCTACTTAAATATTTTTACTTTTTAGGAAGCACTCTTAAAAATACAAGACTTTAGTAAATATTTAACGAGATGTATTGGCGCAAGACTTATGTTCGCAATGACAAATGTTCAGCTAAAAAGCATTTGGAATCCTGTTACATATTTATTTATTTTTTATGTGCCCCAAAGTATGCAGTAACAAAAAATCCAGTAGATATTAACTTATATCTTGTTCTGACATATTTCTTTGTTTGATTTTTCATACTACATAATATTTTAAATTCATATATAATGTCCTATTTTTTTATTAGCTCACCTTTTTGTTGCCACTGTGCGTTTAAAGTGCTGTTCGAGAAAACCAGAGACTTCGTAAAAAACGGGATATTGTTGGCACAACTGGAACACACGTAAAGTCATTTTTGGAGGGCAATAGTGCCTTCCATATGATTTACTTTTGTACGACCTTATATTAATAAGCAGACAGAAGAAAATTTTGAAAGTCAACTCAGTAAACAGCTACAAAAGATACACAAAGGGGTTCATAATAAACAGAAAAAAAAAGAAAGTCACCCTATGAAGTTTCCTGCTACGACGTGAAAGATGAGTACTAGGAATTTATGGTCGGTAAAAAAAGTTTAATTTAGTTAAAACCCAAGGGCGTTCACCGAAACTTCAGTAGTTTTAAGAGGGGCCTATAGAGTTAGTAGTGACCCGGTTTAATGGTTTAGTGTACCTAATTCAGAAGAACCCACAGGCGAAGACGCAAATAGTATATACATCTATAGCGGCTGTGCCGCTATTAAGAGCAAAAAGATACTTGATTGAGACAATCAAACTTGAAAGGAAGCAACGCTATGAACTTTAAAAATATGTGTTTGGTTTGTGTAACTGTAGGGAGTAAGAAAGACAACCAAGTCACTCTTTCAGAGAAAAGATCTCTTATCGCAGCAACATCAAAATTTTGGGATTTTAAAAATTTAAAAACAATTAGCCGTTTATGAAACCCAAAAAATTCCAAAAAATTTTTGACTTCTTTATCGGCAAACGCAATTTGATATTATTAAAAAAATCTTTATGACAGCCAACAAAGGCTGGATGCCTCAGCACTAGGGTACGGGGAAATTTTTGATTTTTCCTTTTTCTTTTCATTTTCGTCAACGTTACCCAAAAAGGGAAAAAAATAGCCATCAGTTTTTAAATACTTTCCAAAACTGTTTTAAAGGGGAAAAAAATAGAAAGTTTGAAGGTATATGGAAGCCCAATCTATGCCTATTCGATAAAAAAGTCCCCCACTATGAAATTTTACTTCAGGGGGGGCCCGTGTTTTAATAAAAAATTCCAAAAAATATTTTAATTTTTGTTTTAAACTAAAGATCGTGTGTAGTTAGGAACACATTTTTTTTTTTAAAAAAACCCCCCGGTCCTTTTTGGTAAAGGGGGCCTTACCCGGCCCGTTATAATTTTAGTCATTTTTTTTTTTTATTTTTTGCCCAAATTTTTTTTTTTTTTTTTGGAAAAAAAAAATTTTTTTTTTTTACTTTTTTTTTTAAATAATTTGTACTTTTTTTAAAAATAAAATTTTATTAATTAGGGGGAAACCAGGAAATTTTAATATTACAAGCCCCTAATTGAAAAAAAAGTACAATTTTATGTTGTTTCTTTTTTTTTTTCTGTTTTGGGGTTTTAAAAAATTAATTTTTTTGGGTTTTTAAAACTTATGAAAAAAATTTCCCTACTTCTTGTTATTTTTTTTTCCTGAAAGGTGACACATTTTATTTTTTTAAAAATTTTAAAATTATAAAAATTTTGACCCAAAAAAAAAAAAACTAGTTCAAATTTCAGTTTTTATTTTCTTGCCCTTGCGACTTTTTGTTTTTTCATACAGAGGCGCTGGTTACAAATTTAAATAACTTTTTTTACGTTTTATTTTTTAATATCAATTTTAAATCAAAAAAAAAATTAAACTCATTTAAATTTCCCTTTTTTATCACAAAATTTACATGAAAAACCCAAAAAAAGGGGTTTAAAAAAAATTTAAAAAAAAAAATTTGTAAGATTTAAAAATTTTAAAAAAGATTTTTGGAAAAAAAAAAACTTTAAAAAAATTTTTCATTTAAATAGAAGGCTAAAAGGCATCATTCTTTCCTTTTAAAAGATATAAAATAATATTTACAAAAATTTTAAAATTATAATGTATCGTTTTAAAAAAAATTTTGAAAAAAATAAAAAAAAAAATGAAGTTTAAGTGTTTAAAAATTTTCTTTGATGATGCAATTTTGATAGTAACAAAGATTTGGAATCCGGTGACCACTTTTTGCGCCCCCGGGGGAATTCCCCATCCCCCCCGCCTTAGAACAATTTTTCTACAATTGGCCTTCCATTACCTTCAAACTTCCCCTTAAACCAGGTCGCCTGCGTGACAGGAAAAACTCTGAAAACGACTTTTTTAATTACAAAATTTTACCCAGCAGTCTTTTTTTTTTTAAAAATTTTTTAAATTTTTTTTTACCCAACTCAAAAAAAGGCTTTTTAAAAA
>JAHBCN010012319.1:0-26999 GCA_019359885.1 Listronotus oregonensis
ACAAATTTCACACAGTAAGACCTTTTACAGGTTTAGTCTTTATCTTAACAATATTTTTTTTCAAAAAAGTTGATTTGTTCACAATAAAACAACAGAGCAACAGGTCATTCAACGTAAATCATATGACTAAACAAACAGCAAACGTGTGTCGCTAGATCTCAAGGCATAGTTGCCAGATTTCCTTGTTCACGGCTTGTTGAGTGAAGTGTGGCTGTGGTTATACTGTAATTCTTCTGTCGCTCTCGCTTGCTGCCTAGTAGCAAGGCTTCCTCTATAAGTATATGCTCAAAGGTTAAAATAAGTTGTGATCTTTAATGTAATTTCTTATTTTTATTTTATGTTATTTGCCTGTATAAAGACTTTATGGGAAAAAAGAAATTTTCTATTTTTTGTTGTTGTTTGTTTTAATAAATCCACCTTATAAGATGCAATTATGAAGGTCAGTGAATGCAATAGCCTTCACCAGTAAAAATATTCAACTTGATCCTTATTATTCACTGACGACCAAAGCATTATAAATGTTTATTAAAACAATACACAGAGAAAAACCTAGCATAAGATACAATATTGTTAAAAAAAAATAAATTATAAATAACACAAAAAAGTTTTAAAGAGGGGAAATTAATTAGAACGTCAATACTTCCATCTTGCATCTTGCCAACAGTTCCAGCACTAAATCCCTAAAAAAAATCGTAGTCGCAGCGCTATGAAATACCAAAAAAACCGGCGGAAAAATTTTGCGAATTCGTAATTTGTAAATCGCATTTCGCAAGCTTATGAACTACGCTTAATAGCGTAGTTACGCTGTTTTTAGCAGATTGTGACAAAAGAAAATTTTTGGCATAAAAGATAGTTAAACCTAACCTTGAATTTTAAAATTAACAGTTTTACCATAAATTGCAGTAAGTTAACTTAAAGTCTAAAATATAAAAGTGTTTTGTAAACTACAATAACTAGGTTAATATCCATAAGATCATAATTTTTATTCCACAGTCGTGTATGCCACAAAAAAGAATTTAAAAGTAACCGGGTTTTAATCCGATAAAATATTGACAAAAAATATAATATTTTTTTTGACTTTCAATTTCCAAATAGGTATCTCTTTTATTTGGTAATTGTCTCGAAAGTTGTGGGTACTTAGATTTTGACCAAATTTGGTATAATATACAGAGATTTTTTGGGGCGCTAATCACGAATCTAAAATTTTTTTGTCGGAAACGTTTTGTTTTGGAGATATTCATTATCAAAGTTGAAAATCAAACTAACCTCTTTTCACTATTCCTCCTTCTTTTTGCACACAATTCTTGATTTTTTTACACTAAATTGGCCCATAATATTTTGGAAACACTCTATAAAAAACTTGTTTTTATATTTATTTTTATACCTTTTTTTCATTTATTTGCAAACCTTCACTTTCAAACGCCGCAACCATGTATACACTAGGGAATTTTTCAGCAAACATGGCTGCCTCGATTAAAAGTGAAACTTCGCAATTTATTGAAAAAAAGGTGCAAAATAAATTAAAAAAAAACAAGTTTTTTTAAGGTGTTAATGAAATCGTTGATTGAGTAGTGTTGGGGAAGATACATAAGCTTATGGGAAGTAAAAGGACCGACAAATGTTTTAGCCGCTTCGAGCGCTAGCATCGGCCATCTGTTTGGGAAAACATAAACTAAATAATGGTTTATTGATTTATTTAATTAAATATAAAAGATTTCGTAAATTTTTATAAACCAACGCGTATGCTCGTAAACGTAACTACCAACGAAAAGCCGACGTTGTCAGATGTTGTGAAACTGAACCCCTTGTTCATTCTCATGAAATTCTTTTATGGAAAAAAAGACTATGGAACTAAAGATTCATTGATTATCTAAAAAGACCAAGTGAAATTATGAGCAATGTCACAATGTTTATGCTTAAACATTTTAATGCAATTTTTGATAAACATAAATGTGAATTTGGGATAAAAAGTACATTTAAGGAACAATTATTATTGAATATAGAAAGCGTTTACGGTAATTGGTAAAATTCATGCAAGAATCACAAACTGTATAATGTTGATATTTTTATTAAAATAAAATTATTTCGAGCGTTACGATGGAAAATTAAAAGTTTAGCAAAAACAAAAAAATTAGGCAGTAAAACCTACGAAAAGCCCCATAGAAAAATTTATATTTTAACTTCTTAAATTACCACACATGCACGCGATTACTTTTTGAGATAGGGTGTTTCGAGCTTTTTAAAAATACCCATGCTTTTATTTGTAACTTAAAAGAAAAAACCGTTTCGGGTTTTGTTAACACATTCTTTTTATAAGATTTTGTTTTTTTATTAATTTAAAATTACAAGTTTTTTGTTTTTGGACCTCAAAGACAAAACGTCAGATTTTAAATTTGATAATACCAACTTGGAGGGTGGAAAAAGTTTTTATAAAAAAAGGGGCATTTAATTTTTAAAAATGTCTTAAAATAAGCACGGAAAAAATAAAACGATTTTACAAAATTTCTGTTTCGTCCGGTTAATTCTCGAAGTGTAAGGATTTTTTCAAAATTTCAGAGAGGCATTTTATTGGTCATAAATTTGCGCAACTTTGCCCCCATTTACTTAACCGACCCTGTATCTCCTGTGGTTACCGAGATCCCCATACTTCGACACGAATTTGTATCATCCTGCAATCCTGTATAAAACAAAAGACTTTAAAGCCTATGTAAATTTTAAAATTATTAATTCAATTTTAATAAGCAAATAATATTCAGACTTATGACCATTTTTTTTGTTAGATGAGGGCCAAAAACTAACAGAAAAATTAATTTCCCAGATTCCTAAAACAAATAGGAATATTAAATAAATCGAAATATCATGTATTTTTTATTTTAAATACTTATTTCACTTCAATACTCCAATAATTATATTTATTTAAATTTAGTTTTGTCATGTTATATTTATTCGAGGTTTTATTATTAGGTATTTTTATTACATATTTATATGTTTTGTATAGAGTTGTATAGAGAAAATATTATAATAAAGAATAAAGTTTTCGTTATTTGTAAATTTCAATTGTTTTAATAAATATGTTTTCTTACACAAAATTTGATTTAGAGAAAGAACTAGCTCAAGAAAGAATTACTTTTTGAGATACTGTGCTGTACTGTTAAGGTAAGTTAAATCTTTCATCTTAATATTTTTTCTCAAAAATGTAGGCATATAGCTATTAATATCAAAAAGTTAAAGGGGAGTGGACTTTTAGGCGGGTCACCCTGTACCTAGAGCTGAACCCAATCAACGGTAAGCATAATTAAAAAATAGCTTTTAAATTTATCAGTCTTTTCTTTTCTTCTCAAACTGAAAATAATTAAATAAAAAATGTATCTAAACACACAATAATTATACATGGTTAACTTCCCGTAAAGATAAAGAAATTTCTTTAGATCTGGCAACGCAGCGTGTAGCAACAAAAACCCGATTCTATTTTATGTCTAAAAATTTTAAAACCCAGGCCACCACTTAAATTCGGCCGTTGTTTACACAAACGCCGTAAATTTTATTGGGGCAGCACCAATCGATCACACTTTTTTCGGAATCACTCGGCATCAGTCGTCACTCAAAAAGGACGAAAGATGCTATTTGCATTGGTTTAAGAAAGATAGAAATAATTTTTGTCGCAAACCACCTTTGTTTTATAGACATTAGGCATCTTCCCAAAACACTACTCAATCAACGATGAAATATTGTGTGCCAATTTAGTGTAAAAAATATAAATTGTGTGCAAAGAGAGGGGATAATATAGTAAAAATGAGGTTAGTTTAATTCTCAACTTCGATGATAAATATCTTAAAAACAAAACGATTCCGATTTTTTTTTTAGATTCGTGATCAGCGCCCTAAAAAACCCCACCCCGCCTATTTCTATGCAAACGTTAACAAGTGATGCGCAAATATGCAAAAGTTAAAGAAATCAACTTTCTGGCCTAATCTGATAGCATAATGTCAAAATAAAACCAAATCAATCAGATTTTAGGATTCTGATAGTTATGCTACGCTGCTACGCTTTTATGGCGACGTCCCAAGGGCGTAATTTGAGTAGCATAATATAACAATCCCAATTGCATTGGTTAAAAAACTGAAAGGATCATTGGGATTGTTACGAATTTATACGAATTACGCCCGACACACGCCGCCATTACGCTCATTAGGAGGCACTGAACCTCGCCCAGGCGTCTATAGTTTTTGCTTGTACAAATTCCAAAACAAAGAAGCAAATTCAAATCGTTTAGCCATCATTTTATATCATCAAAATTTCAATTACCTTAAACTAGTTAATTGTTTAATTTCATTTTTTTCCTTTTCGAAGACAATAATTATGTCTAAATTCTGTTTTGCAGTTTGTTAAACATGATTAAGTTAAAGCCTCGTGTTAAGCTATTTAAGTGTCTTGCCTAATTGTAATGTGCTCAATCGTAGTTTTTTTTGTTTATGACCGGAGAATTTTCTTCACAAAAGTCAAGGTATGAGTTTTCTTTTCACTATATTCTGTGTTGTACAATTACCTTTCTTGTCTAAAATATTTCTTCTTATTTTATAATTTTAAAAATTTAGATAGTAACATGAATTCTGACAAAAACTTAGGCAAAAATTTGCTCCAGTTTCCTTTTAGTCAAAGCAAACTGACTGATATTATTGCCTTGTTACCGAAAAAATACCAGAAAAAATAGAGACTAGACATTACTCATACATTTCCATGATTGATTTGCCAGGGACGCTCTTCTTGGCCATTCGCTTCTTTCGGGATCCGTCGAATCTGATGATAAATTAAATGAGAATTTGAAGGATCCTGAAAGATGCGAATGACCAAGAATAGAGCCCCAGTGGTACTATAAGTTCCACCGGTGACATAACCTTGCTTGATGTGCAGGGTATCTTGTTTTTAATTGGAGATAGAGACTTGCGGTTTCTGCGAAATTGCGATGGAAGAAATTATTATACCTACTTTGAAAATATAGTTATATAATGGAACAATTAGGATACGACTGAAGTTAAAGTAACTGAAAAAACTGCAAAATCCACATAACTCAGTCTTACTGACAATCATCACGATATTTTTAACTAAACTTGGTATGAGAATAAAAAGCAAAATACATTTTGTAAAAATAAATTATTTAAAGTTCCAATATTAAACCTTGTAGCGAGCAGATTCCACGTGGTCTCGCAGCAGAGAATCTGCTGATAAAACACGTGACAAAAAAATCTGTTTTTTCTTCTGCGGCGAGATCACGTGACAAAAAATCTGCTCGCTTCGAGGTCTAATATTGGAACTTGACCAAACTAGAATTTTTAAAATAAGTGTGTGAAATCATCAGCCATAGTATCATGACTGGTGTATATGTTACAGGCAGTATCCGATTTCAGGCGAATTTAGTTTGGCCTAAGCCAAATCCGATTTAAAGATCTTATTTTACAATAAATGTTTTATAATAACTGTAGTTCTGGTTAATAGGTGTTATAAAATCTTTAATTCGGATATGGCCAAACTAGATTGGCCTGAAATCGGATATTTCCTGTAACAAACAGAATGTAAAAAGCATGATGCTCATGATTTAAATGGACCATAGTAGAGCTCAAAACATGTCAAAAAGTTTATATGACATATGGGTCTAAACTTGACAGATTTTTGTCTAAACGATGTCAAAGTTAGAACTTTAGAAGCAATTATTTCTGAAAATCTTAACCATTGGAAACTTTCGTCTTAGTCCCTTATTATTAGATTCTTTGAAAATAAAATAAACTAACTTTTAAATGTTTTAATCTACAAATAAAAAAAATAAAAAATAATTTTCCCCCAAGTTAAACAACAATTGGCAACAGAGCTACCTAGCAGCCTTGCGTGTGAAGTAAAGTCAAGTCAGGGAAAATATGCCATTATGTTTTAAATTTACGACAACCGTAGTGCAAAATGTACCAAAGATTTTTGAAAACGGAATGTGTGCAACCAAAAAATCTTATTCTTTAAGCAAAATAAAAAAGTGCTGTTTTAAAATATAATAATTTGTGTTCTTAAAATGAATAATTAACCTATTCTTTTGGTAAGTACAACTATTTTTTAATTACAAATAAAAACCAAACAATAAATATTTATTGTTTTTTACTTAAATTCAATCTCAAATTAAATATCAAAATATATTGCAAGAAGTATTTTTTATTATTTGTATGTAAATGAACATCCCCTTTAAAAAAGTGTAAATATGCAAAACCTCGCAAAAAACGTTCGACGTTTCGACTCGCTGCGATGAAACGAGCGCGATGTTGCCAACTTTTTTAAACTTTAAAAGGCCATATTTCGAAAACAATTAGCTTTTGACCCATATGTTCTTGGCTTTTTCGACTTGTTTTGAGCTCCACTAATGCCCATTAAAATCGTAAGCATCAAACTTTTTACACCCTGTATATAATACACCTTCGAAAATAAACCTCCTAGGCCTTGCAGCTTGACCGTACGAAAGAGAAGGAAATTTCCTTTCTCACTTGCTCCGCGTGCTGATATTGGTCGGAAGGACCACCGATTAATATAGGCACGCAGAGCAAGAGGGAAAGGTTGTATAACTTTATTTTCTTTCTCTTGCAGGCTTGTTCACACAGCCAAACAGCAAGGCTGCCTCTAGTAGGTATGTACCCAGATTAATATATGCAACAATAAAAGAGTTCAACTATAATATATATATAGTCCTAAATTACACTGACGGTAATAAACGGATTATTCACAAAAAAGTGTAAAATAGTGTACACTATTTCTGGATAACAAACAAATTTAAGTCTTGTAGTAAAAATGCATCTAACTTTACTACTTCGAGAGGAAAAGCCGGAATCTCACGAGTCCGATTTCCGACAATCCGATCATAAGAAATTATTTTGATTGGTCAGAGCACTTTGGCGCCATTTTTCATCCGAATATTTTAACATTTCATCCGACGTTGGATGGAGTTAAATTAATTTTAACTTTGTACGATGTCGGACGTTTCTTTCTGGTTTTCTAACCTTACTTTATTGGGATAATTTTATAAAATAAACAATTATAATTTAAAATATTTAAAAACTTTTAACCTTAACTTAAATTTACCTTATATTCAACAACCACTTTATCTTCTTCCATTAAATAATATTTCAATTCGCTAAGAATTACCAAAGATATATAACAATATATATAACAATATTTTCAAATATTGTTATATATTTGAAAATAGCAAAATTAAAATTATTTAAAAAGTTGTAGTTCGGTTTTTATTCCCTTTTCTTTTCGTTGCAGTTTTACAGGTTGACCTTAAGAATGCTCTTTTTCTTTTCTTTTGACTGGATATCGGATCCGAAATTCGGATCAATGAGACATGCAAGTTTTCCGACACAAAATTTTAAAAAATTTCGTTCATCGGATCGTCGGAAATCGGATGCATGAGACTCCGGCTTAGAGTAATTAAATAAAAACTAGTTTACACCAGAATTCATACCAAACACCTAGTCCTAAATTTCACTGACGATCACAAACGGTTTATTGACAAAAAAGTGCAAAATAGAGTACTCTATTTCTGGATAAAAACAGACCTACTAATTGAAAGGTCTGTTTGTTATCCAGAAATAGAGTACTCTATTTTACACTTTTTTGTCAATAAAATGTTTGTTATAGTCAGTGTAATTTAGAACTAGGTGTTTGGTATGAATTCTGGTGTAAACTAGTTTTCATTTAATTACTCTAACTGCCGAAGTAGTACTACAAGACTTAAAGTTGTTTGTTTATAAATATAACCATAAAGTCATTTTTAATTTCTGAAATAAGTCTAAAACGTGTTTGATATGAAAATGAAATAAAGAACTTATTTATACTTAGTTCAACTTTTTAGTCCTACACTTACCGACTCTGCCCCACTCTAAACTTGATAAAAACTGACCAACAGACCTGGAAGTCATGTTAGATCTGTTTTTATCAAGTTTAAAGGAAAAGTTTAAAAAATATAAAACCCAGTTAATTACACTGACGATAAAAAAGGTTTTTAAAAAAAATAATTTCTCTTTTAAACACCTTTTAAAGTTTTCAAGCTATTAATCTAAAGGGGTTTCTCGAAATAACAACAAACGAGGGTTTATTGGGCAAAAAAGAATGTCAAAAAATAGCCACAGGGACTAAATTTATTTTCGAAAAATAGGAAAAAATGTAAAATCAAGAATCCCTGTTGTAAAACCGTTCTTGCAGAGTCTATTAATCTAAAGGGGTTATCGTCGAGAATGGGGATAGCAAAAGTCAACAAAAGGAACGATGGGAAAGGGCGGGTGAAAAAGGAAATAGGCCCCGGAAATTTTTGGCGGGGGGCCACAAAAGCCCCCTTCTGCCCTTCCCAACTGTCGGGAGACATCGGTTTTCGTTAGAAATTTTGTGACACTGAGTTCGTAATTATAGAGAATAACGAAAAAATATTAATTTATTATTTTGAAAAAATGGATAGTCCATTGCAAAATTTAATGGATACATTGTTTACCTGGGGTATAACGATTTAAATAAATTATATTGCAAAATTTAATAGATATTATATGATATACCTGGTGTTTAAAAATTAAGAGAAATTATTAAACATATTAATCTTAAAAATTTGATTAAAATTGGGTTTATACTATTTGAAGTTCTTAAATTTGCCTTTTTACTAATATTTGTTGTTTTAATGTTTTAGTGGTTTTTGTCAAATAATTATATTAATGGGAGCTAATAAAAATTAATTACACATTGGTTTAAGTTTTTTATTTCGTTTATAATACTATAGTTTTATTATGACCCACATAATAAAATCGTGAGCTAAAATGGCGCATAACGAGATATTTTTCTTTTCTTCTACGGTGGGTGTACTGAGACCAACAGCCTTACTTTTCCGTTTTTTTTTTGGTTGTATGTAGCTTTATTCCCCGTTGAGGTAATATTTTTTTACTGTGGGGAACAAACAAATTTTCTGCAGGTCTTTTAATCTATTCCATCTTTTCATCCCTACCTTTACTAAATTTTTTATTGCATTCCTCACATCTGTATGTAAATATTTTTTGGGAGCAACATTATTTACTTTATCTGTAAAAAATAATAAAAAAACATGAATACTATTGTGTAAGTATTATTTTCTAGTTTAGGTTTTAAACCTTTTAGCAGGCCCGTCGAGATGGGGGGCAGCCGGGGCTACAGCCCCAGGACCCGGCGCGCAATTTAGGAGCCCGAAGCCCATCATAAACTGTAAAAATAAATTATAAGTTGGCAAATGTGGCACGACAAAAATCAAATCATAGGGAAAATATTTACTTAAATATTATTTTAAAAACAATGGTTGCCTTGAAAATTAATCGCTTTCGAATTCTGAGGATGGTGAATCTGCAGTAACTTTATAATTATTGGCTCTACTTAAACTTCCATCAGGGCATCCATAGTTCCCCATTCGCTGCTCTTCTCGGAGGACATGACCAATGGCTTTTTTTATTCTTATATTACTTTTTTTGAGCTTGCCAAAAAAAGGTTTTAGGTTAAACAATTAAAAGCCCTATTTTCTCTAGCCATTTTACGCCCATATTTTGTCTCAAAAAGACTTGGACAAACAACTAACTAAACAAAATCATTAAATCAATCAACGCCAAAATATAATCGCTTATTCCGCTAGACTAATTATGTATACAAGTTACCATAACCTTTCATATTTAATAAGATATTTATGTTATATTTTGTATGCCTTCAAAGCTCGTAAAGTTTATCTAAAATAAAGTACTTCTAACTTTTTTCAATTTTATAATAAGTTAGTATATTTACTATTACAAAAAGTAAATATATGTAAAGTTTATTTTTTACTTTGTATTTTTTACCTATTTCATTCGCCTATTTTGAACGGTATTATATGACTTAGCTGCTGTATGCTGTATGAAGTATTATTTGTCAAAAGGGGCCGAGAGGCCCGTGAATCTGGATGCCCCGGGGCCCATGTCATACTGACGGCCCTACCTTTTAGATTATTTAATAAACTTAAAACTATTATTATCCTACCTGGGTGAAACTTTTTTGTATGTTTCCTTAAATTAAACAGACTACTAAATTGCTTTTGACACTCACAGCACTCCATTGTCACACTCGAACACAAAATCATACAATAATAATAATAACAAAACAAAAGTAAAAATCTCCTAAACCAAAACAAAATCCAACGAGCTGACTTTTGCTTTCATGTCTCATATGTTTTTGACCACATTTTTGACAAGCGGCGAGTACGGTGTCGCCGCTTACGTTCGATCCATGGCACAACTTTAAACTGGGAATGCGAAAGGCATGTGAAGACGCTATCCGCTAGTTAAACAATGGCCGTGCGAACAAGCGTGCGAGAGAAAGAATAGGCTCATGACCTTCTCTCTCGCACGCGTGCTGATAGGTCAGCAGAGTATATACCTTGGTACCTTTTTTACTTACCGGGCCCACCGCCCCTTTTATTGAAATTATGTATACTGCTCTTTGAAGGCTGACTTAATCTGAAGTCAAATTTTGTTTGACACCTTTAGTTTTTATGTTATAATGCTTCCACTCGGACCTAACCTCAAAATTGCAAAACTTTCCTGTGGCCCCTCCTAAACCGATTACTAAAGTTGAAATTGAAGATTTTATGGAAATACACCTATTACCTTATAAGATGTTTGATTTTACTTCCATTTAACAAATATTTTTAATGAAAATAGCACACCAAAATATTATTTCTTTACTTTTAAAATGTCAACAAATTGTCTAGTGATATTTTAGACAGTTTTATGTTGGTACGCTACACCCAAGAAACAATTGAATGACTTCCTTTTCAATTTTAAATCGCGAAGAATAAAATAATTCAAATTTATAAAGTAGGCCATTCAATTGTTTCATGAGTGTTCAAAAGTACCAACATAAAACTGTCTCAAATCACTAGACAATTTTGTTGATATTTTAAGAGTAAAAATAATATTTTTGTTGTTCTATTTTTATTAAAAATATTTGTTAAATAAAGGTGAAATTAACTTATCCTATAAAATAATAAGTGTATTTTCATAAAATCTTCCATTTTGGCTGTAATCATTTTTAAGAAGGGAGGAATTTTAGAAAAGTTTGTACAGTTTTGAGGTTAGGTCCGAGTGGGGCGTTATAACTGAAAAACTAAAAGTGTCCGACAAAACTTGACTTTAGATTCGTGATCAGCGCCCCAAAAAACCCCAGTATACAAAATTTCAATAAAATCGGCCGTGGGCCCGGTAACCTATACCTTTCACGCCGACCAATTTAAACAAGCGTGCGAAAGAAAAAAAAATCACAGATTTACGTTTACATCTTGCTCCAACGTGCTAATTGGTCAGTGGGAGAAGTATACACCCCACTTTGCTGCTGTTTGGTCGTCCTCTTTTTATCGACCAATAAGCACGATTTCGCTGCCATGTTTGTACTGCCGAGCCACAAAGCTGCCTCTAGAAGAAGGTATATGCTCGAAGTATATACCATAAGCCGATTTCACTTTGTGACAAAAATGGCCCTCAAATTGCAGTAAATTAAGATGGCTCTGTATTCCAGAGGGCTTTACTTAATATTGCGGTAAGGTCATTGGTCCTTGAGCTACACCGGCGCTTCCTAGTAAGCAAAACGGTGGCTATAAGAGAGGGTAGTGATCCTTACCTATACAAGCCATACCGATGTCTAATAAATCACCGCTAACTTCAACTGGCTGCGACAGAAGATTTTGACGTAAAGTAAACTATAACCACAAAACTTTCTTTGTAAACATCCACATAAACAAAAAAATCAAAGATAAATAGTTATATTTAACGCAGTTTGTTGTTTTACCATGTTTTCTATTTCTTAAAATAGAATGATAGACGAAGCAAGACAACAAAGAGCAGAAGAAATATTTAAAGCATTTCCAAGTGAATTGGATTTGTCTACGAGACGCAGATGTTACAGGCAAAGTCTTTGCAAGGACAGGAGGATATCAGTCTTCCGGAAATTGAACATGAAGCTAGAGTACCTAAAAACATCCTCAAATGTCGTGCAGTATCTAGATATTTAGTTTTAGGTAAGTTTATTAATATGAATATTAAATTAAAAACCTACCAGTACCTATCTAGATTAGTATTTATACCTTTGCCTTATTCTTTAATCTCGCCTCCCACCCTTATTCTTTCATATGTTATTATAAATGCATTGTCATGTTTGTTCTATAATTCTATTTTTTAGCTCCAAAGAACAGATCGAGAACTTTCGTCTGGAACAAAAAGTACTATTTAAAGGAAGGTGTCTCAAGAATGGTACTGAATTTGGTTTTGTTATGCCAGAATCGACAAATACATGGCACCTATCATGGAAGGCTCCCCGAATCACAGATGATGCCTGCATCAGTGCTGAATGGAAATGTGGTTATAGAAACCAAATTTTTTGATGAAGATTTGCTCATATGTACATCCAAAGTTCGACATTATTCTATATTTAGAGGACAAAAGAAGTTTTTCAGTACAGTGTCAAAGTTGTTATTTTTATATTATAATATATTAAATTAAATCACAATTTACTACATAAGTCTTTACAATCAGTAGGCCTTATTCAAACTTGCCAAATTTTAGTGTATGTCTAAAACTGATAGGCATACCTAAATTTTAAAATAAAAAACCAAACCTACCAGTACTACCATAACTTGTAAGCATAAGATATATTGTGTTTATATGTGGGCCAGCAAGTCCATATACTATATTTCTATGTATAATTCAATAATGTATCAGTATATTCTTATGTTTGTAATTTCTTAAGGCTAACAAATTATATTATACCTACTACAAAGCACCTATTTAAAATTCATTCCATTTTAAAGTATTTAATATTTGCTTGTAGAGCACCAATTAGATTTTTTTTAATGTCAAGAGTGTACACAAAATTACAAAACCTAGTGAGCATATTTGTAACCACTATACCAAGGTAGATGTATGTATATTTTAGTCTTTTTGTATATTAGTTTTTGTAATTACTAATAACAACAGATACATAGACAGCTAAATGTAAATGTTATTAATTTATTAATAAAATAAATAAGTGTTTAAAATAATGATACTTTTTATTCTTGTCTGAAGCAAAGTGTCAGAGCTGGGTATTAATCCTTTAAAAATAAAGTCATTGGGAACTAAATATTTATAAAGTATTTAAATCACCACTAAGGATAACAAATTCTTTTTGACTGCATTCAATTAATTTATATAGACTTAAGAAGCCAGATCATATCTTCCACAAAAACACACTTAAGGTTTAAAGCTGTTTATGTTTGTTAACAAGTATCAAAAATATTTAAGTTTGTGTCATAATTCTTATCTTTTAAACCCGCGGTTTATTGTCTAAAAAATTTAATTAACTGACTTTCAAGATTTATGCACATATTATTTCTGTGTAATATATTTCTTTTATTTTTACTATTTGATATTTTTCGCCAATTCTAGGAATAAAGAAAAATATACAAAAAATTGATATTGAAAAGAAGAAGTAACTTGTACGTGGTTTTAAATTAATAAAAATAGTGCCTAAAACAAATAATACAAGGGGGACCAGGTTTTTAATGGCCCCCTGTGACAGTGGATAAAACACCTTTTTTGTACGAAAAAACTTCCTACAGATAATTTAATTTCAGGTTATTAAGAGAGTTTCAGTTTTCTAAATGCATTTGAAACTTGCAGCTACATAATATTCTAAAACTAAATAAAAAAACTAATTTTCAAGTTTTTTAATACTAACATAAATAGGGTAATCCTGTTTTATCTTGATGAGTTACCCTGTTTTCGAAAAAAAAATCATCAAAACTTTTATTAGGAACATTGATGGATACTTAAGTATGCAGTGTATTTTATTCAAACCGCGCTAAAAACATATCATTACCAAGGAAGTTTAAAAAGGGTAAGGAAAAGGCCAATGCTGTAGAACAAAATTGTCCAGGCGTGCAGGGCAGCGGAAATAGGGGAATCGGCTCCGCGGAGTTTGCACAATATGAATCGTGGGTCAGGTCCGGACTTCCATAATTCTGTTACCAAGTATAAAGTTGACATCATCAAATTTAGACTAACTATACATTCACTGTTTTTTTAAAAAAAATTTCACAACATTGTTGGTTAATAAACGAAACTATTATAGAATATTTAAAATTATTGTGTATTATTGGATTTTATATCATCAGATTTAACAAGGGAAGAACTGATGGCACCAGTTCACCTTTACAGCCTTCTATTTAAATAGATAGTTGAAATTTTTGGAAGTTTCGTATTTTTACCAAAAATCTTGATAAAATAATTACCAAAACGGATTTTTAACATAAATTTCAAACATTGTATGATAGTTTCATGTACTTATCACGAATTCTGTGATAAAAGAAGGGCAAAATAGTGTAAATGTGTTTAATCTAAATATTATATTTAAAAATCGATATCTGAAAAATAAAATGTTAAAGGAAAACACTTACTTTATATTTGTAATCAGCGCCTCTGTATGCAAAAAATCATCGAAATCGCAAGGGTCAAGAAAAGTAAAAACTTACCATAATTTGAACTGGTTATTTTTGTGTTTTGGGGTAATATCATATTTTATAACATATATTTTATAATTTGTATAAAAGTACAATAAAATAGTGTTACCTTATGCAAATAACATAAACAAATTTAACAAGTATAGAATTTTACATAAGAATTTTTGTATATCATCAAACAGTCCATCATATGAAGCTCAATACTTACGTACCGGTAAGTTTGGTAAAGGAGTTTATCTAGACCAGACCAAATATTGAGAAGGGAAAACTTCATGGATAGCAGATTCCAGTCTAGACACTTCGGGGATAATGGGAACAAAAAAAAAAAAAGTGGAACAGATCTTTTGAATGCAATTAAAAATGATAAAAGTTGTAAGAAATACCATTGCCCAGATATGAGAACAATATTCTAAAGATAATCTGATTAGAATTCATACAGAGTATACAGATTAGACGGATAGGTCATCTTTACTGTTTCAAAAGAGGAATCCAAGCTTTTTAAAGCAGCTTAGCTATAGATGTAATGTGTTTATGTAAGTTAAGGTTGTTCTCAAAAGTACCATACTGATTAATTAACTTCTCGCGACACCGAACATGACTGGTATTGGAACATTAAACTGAACAAGATTTTTGAAGCCCCCAATTCAAGATTAGTTTATGGTGTTGTGAAAGTGATATTTGAATTGGATCTGCGCTTGTTTTCTCTTAATGAGGGTATTCCTGTATGTTACTCTGATTTGCAAGACAAAACCATATAACTTTCAGGCATTTTGTTACGATATTGTAAGTAACAAACAATAAACACAAAATTATAGTCACACAACTAAATAAATCAATTATCACTAAAATATGATGAAGGTTTTTATCAATCCAAAACTTTTGCAACCACAAAAATAAAATCACACAAGGCAAAAAATCGCTTGGAAGGGTTGATGGGACAACGAAACACCGCGGGTATGGTTTCATAAACACTGCACCGTCGCACGAAAACGGGACTCCGGCTCTGTCAAAAGATAATGTGTGGTAGTTGATCATTTAAAATGAAATTGTACTCTTTGAAAAGAAAAATTAAAAAGTTGCAAAAAAAAGATTTGGCCTTGAACTGCGGCTGTCTTTGCTTTTTTATAATGTGCCGCTTCCCGCACGTGTCTGTAATAATAGACCATGATAAAAAGTAAAAAGCGACCGACAATAAAATTAAACCTGCTATTTTTTATGTTTTTTTTCTTTCTTCAAAGGGCACCAAATTTTCATTTTAAAAATGATCCAACTATAGGTAGGCATCACATTACAATATTTTGGGAAATTTTGTTACTACGGCGCGGGGATCGAGGGGACAGTTATTTTCATAGTGGGCCGGACACTTTTGACTGAATACATATAGTATTGGGCTTCCATTAACCTTCAAACTTCCTTGGTTATTATGAATCTAAAAAATTCCTGTTAATAAGCTGACAGCATAACAGTTCATTGATTCCTGTAAAATGTTTATTTTTCTGAATAAAAAAATACTACACCAAAGTAATAGCTGCTTTCGAACAGCACAAATCTTGACCTAAGTTGAGGGAAACTAACTTTAAGTTGGCCGCAAGGGTGATAAAATCCAACAAGGAGTGCTCGATCCTAAGCCCATATAAACCACTAATGTCAATTGCATATGACGTAATCTGTTTGCTCGTTTGTTTTGTTTACAAGTAATATAGTCTTAATTTTTAAAAAAATATTATACATTACAGTTCTAATAGGTATTAATCCAAAATAAGCTTAAAGTTGAATATTTAACAAAATTACTAAATAAATTCGTGCTCTTCTGGTAAAATGGGCAACGGGTGACGTCCAAACATACCTAGTGGTCTGCGGACAAATAGAAAATCGAGCACCCTTGTACGAGTTGCTTACTACCCTTGAGTTGAATTCCGCGATTTGTCATAGCTGTTAAGTCAGAATCTGACCTCCCCTTGCCCCTGCTAAGGCAAACGGATTTCGCCTGGAGATATCTTGGCTCAAGGGTGGTAAACTTAACAAGGAGTTAGATTTTTACTATTTGTCCGCAGATATAGGTTATGTTTGGACGTCACCCGTTTGCCCATTTTGTCCAGAAGGTAGATTTATTTTATTAATTTTTTGTTAAATATTCAACTTTTTAAACTATTTTGATATGCACTTACTATTAGAACTGTAAGGTATAACATTTTAAAAAAATTAGAACTTTATACTACTTGTAAACAAACAAATAGGCAAACGGATTACGTCATAAATACCGAATTGACATTTAAATTGGTGTATATGGGTTTAATAACGAGCACTCCTTGTTGGAAGTTTATTACCCTTGATCTTGGCTAACCTCAAGGGTGGTAAAACTTAACAAGGAGTGCTCTTGATTTGACTATTTGTCCGGGCAGATTTAGGTTATGTTTGGACGTCACCAGTTTGCCCATTTTGCCCAGAAGGTAGATTTATTAATTTTTGTTAAATATTCAACTTTTTAAAAACTATTTTGGATATGTACTTATTTTAGAAACTGTAATGTATAATATTTTTAAAAATTAAGACATTATACTACTTGTAAACAAAACAAATAGGCAAACGGATTACGTCACAAATACCGAATTGACATTTAAATTGCTGTATATGGGCTTAATGGATCGAGCACTCCTTGTTAAGTTTATTACCCTTGGGCTAACCTAAGTTCAGCAAAATTTGACATTTTTTAACGTTTTGGGAGTCGCAACTTGACAAGCCGAAATTGCGTGTTCGATCAAACAACTAGCTTCAATAGAAACTAACTTAACTTAGGTAAAAGTGGTTGTAAACCAAGGGTAATAAACTTAACAAGGAGTGCTCGATCCCATTTGGGCCTATAAGCCAATTTAAATGTCAATTCGGTATTTTGTGATGCAATCCGTTTGCCTGTTTGTTTTGTTTACAAGTGGTATGAAGTCTTAATTTTTTTAAATGTTATACATTACAGTTCTACTAGTAAGTTTATATCCAAAACAGTTTTTAAAAGTTGAATATTTAACAAAAAATTAATAAAATAAATCTACCTTTGGGCAAATGGGCAAAACGGATGACGTCTAAACATAACCTATATCTGCGACGCTAGTAAAAATCGAGCACTCTTGTTAAGTTTACTCACCCTTTGGTTGTAAACAGCTATTATTTGTCAGTGTTACTAATTATGGATTGTAGAAGTAAGGATCACCTCTCTCTTATGGCTGTTTTGCTCAAAAAGGCCCTAGAATAGCATTTACTAGGAGGCGCTAAGGGAACCAATAAGAACCAATGACCTTGACTGCAATATATAAAGTGATGTTAAAAAAAAAACGAGGTTATTGGTTTAGAATGGATCTTGGGATCAAGAGCGCCATCTTAATTTGTTGCAATTTGAGGACCATTTTTGTAACACTGAGATGGTGATCCTCCCTCTAGAATTCATGTTTCTAATAAAACTTTTCATGACATTTTGTCCGAAAATATATTCATATATCATATTTATGTGAAAAACTGGGAAACTTAGCTTTCGCATGTAGTTTTAGACAATCTTATAGTCAAAACTGATTAATTTTTGTCAAAATAAATAAATTCATCTAGGTGAACAGTAGTGCACCAGACCAAGTTCCGGCTTGGCGCACGCAGTGTGTATATTACATGTACATAATGTTTTAGTGTGTTATCCCTCTATCATAACTCTGTTATCGTTCCTTATAAAGGTATGGGATTTGGTGTGTATAAGTTTACATAAGTATTTTAATTACCTGGAGAAAAATTGGAAAAGTTAGGTCTAGTAGTTTAAAATTTTTTTGAAAACTTTACATTTTTACTGGAATCTGATTTAAAAGGGGTTTTGAAATTTTTTTTTAAAATATTTTCAAGGGCCCCCTTAATTCTCTTAGAATTATTCACTAAACAAAGAAAATTTGCTGTATTTTACCTATCAGACTCCAAACACCTTTCTACTGGGAAAAAATAACTTTCAAATCGAGCATGACAGAACTTATCTACCCTCACAAATTAAACTGTTAAAAAACTTATAATCGGAAAAGAATTTTATCTTTTTCCCCGCATTCATTGAACTCAGAAAAAAACCCCGGTTTCCCTTAAAGTACTGAGATCAAAAATTAGACAAATTTTTTTTTTTAAAAGTTTTTAAGTAATCTGTCCGTATTATTAAAAAAACTGGTTTTGGGAAAAAAAAATTTTCCCCTCTTTTTCGGGCCCAAAAAACCGACTAAAAAGGGGAAAAAATTCCAAAACAAAAATTTTATCAACCCAAACCTTTAATTGCGGCCACGAATTTTTTGGACTTTCAGTTTGACTTTGGGCCTTTAAAAAAATTAAAACTAAAAAAATTTAAAATTTGGAAAAATTTATTTAATAAAATATTTTAGGGTTTGCAAATTTCCCATTCTTAAAAAGAATTAAACTTGATTTTTCCAAACTGGCCAAAACCCGAAACATTTAATTAGAAAAAAAATTTTATGGGAATGCGAATATAATCACAAATTTTAAAATTATTTTTCAATAAAATTAATTGTGTGATAATAGATTAAGCCATTATAGATGTTGATAAAAACTAATTGCAAATGCTATTAGTGTGCCGGTTAAAAATGTGTATCATTAATATGGTAACCACAACAACAGGGAACAAAGAGAATAAGGGGCGTATGAAAATTAAAGGGGGAAAGCCGACAATATTAATCGCTCTTATCATTGGTGCGCGGAAAGAGGCTTCGATAAGCTGGGACTGAACACAAAATGCTTAGTCCAGAAAGTTTTTACAAAAAAATACCATATTACTAATGCAACCTTCGACAAAGGCTTTTTGTGCTATTAACGTCTGCCTAACTTCTACCTGCCACAGCCTTAAAGCTTACACATACAGAAAAGGAATTATATTGACTAAATCGTCGGAGTAGAAGGCGCGGAGATACCTAAGTATATAAGTAAGAAAGATAGATTTCTACAGCTGGTCTGTAGGCGAGAGAAGATACCTTTCCTGTAGGAATGTGATCATTAATAAGTCGAACGGTTTTTTTTTTACCGGCGAACGTCATTTTTTTGTAAACAATAAAATATTAGTAATAGGCAAAATAGATAAGCTAAACAGACATTTTACAAAAAAATGGGTTTGGAACATAGCTATAAAAGTTAATACCGTTTTACAACAAAAATCCACGAACAAGTTAATTGAAACAAGTGAAAACAAAAACAATGAAAAGTGGCTAAACTAATATTCCTACTAAAATGAAGATTAAAATAAGACCTAAAATTCAAAATGTTGTCCACTTCTTTTTTAACATATTAACGATTTTTTAAATAGTTCTAACTACCCTATAAACGATTGACTTAGGTATGTGGAATTCTCTATCAACATGTCGATTTGTCGATTTTCTTCAACGTATTTCTTAGGTCGTGGTTTTTTAAAACTTCCGAATTCAAGGAAATTTGAACCAGTTTTCGAAAGTATGTTTGTTTAGGATGCTGCCTTTAAAAAAATTGTCAAATAAATTTGCCAGCTATATTAACATTTCTATTGTTTGGAAATGACGTTCAAAATATAAGTTTTTTTTTAAATAATTAACCATTTTATAGAGTTAAAAAATTTTTAACCCCGACCCCCCGTAATGACGCTAGATGAATTCGCCAAATAAAAAACTGAGAAAATATTTGTTTTTTTAAGTAGATAAGGTTATAAACCCTAAACTATAACATGTTATACCCTTTTAAAATAAGAAAAAAAACACTTTTGGTGAAAAAAATCCAATATGGCGCCCATATGAAAAAAGTAAAGTTGGTGATAATTTTTAAAAACCCGAAACGTAAAATTTCTCCCCAAAAAAAGAGTTGCTATAAAGAAGTTTTAACAGATTTGAAAAAAATTACGTAAAAAAAAATATGGCCGATTTTTGAAAATGCACTTTTTCAGGTTTTTTCAAAATTTCTCAAAAACCTGAATAGATAAAGCCATGTAGTAACGGGATTAGCTTACTAAAAAAAATTGTTCAAAACTTTCCCCATTTAACCGTTTTTCTATCTATCGTGGTTTCCAAGATCCCCATACTTCCCCCACCAATTTGGGACACACTGTATGTCGCAGGCGTATTAAATAATCCGGCTTTTTGAAAAAAGACTAGGTGTTTTGCAAAATGACTAACTAGAGCTAGGTGGATTGAACAACTATGTCATTTTTGTTACAAATGACTACCATATTTCACAAAACGTTGAACCTACGTTTACGTGGTTTTTCCCAAGGAAGTTTAAAGGTGTATGGAAGCCCAATACTGTAGAACAAAATTGTCCAGGCGTGCAGGGAGCGGGAATAGGGGGATTGGCCCCGGAGTTTGCGCAATGAATAGTAGGCCAGAGCCGGACTTCCATAATTCTTTGTTACTATCTAAAAGTTCATATCATCAAATGTGAAATTCAAGCATTCACTTTTTTTTTTTTTTTTTGCACAAAATTGTTGGTTATTAAACGATACTACCAAGAATATTTAAAATTGTGTTTAATATTGGATTTTATATCATCTGATATAATAAGGAAAGAAGCCTTCTATTTAAATGGTCGATATTTTTTGTGAGTTTTGTATTTTTACCAAAAATCTTTGTAAATAAATAAAAACACGATTTTTTAAAATAAATTTCAAACATTGTATGATAGTTTCATGTACTTATCACCAATTTTGTGATAAAAGAAGGGGCAAGATAGTGTAAATGAGTTTAATCTAATCCTAAGATTCTGGTTGTACATTAAAAAGTGAATATTTTTATGACTGCTTTTTAGGCATATACTTTTCACTAATAACAAACATTCATGAGACAGAATAACAGTAGTTAAAAATGTTTAGTAACCTTTGGTACCTAGGTATCCACTGTAACAGTATCCGTTAAATATTATGTGTCTACAGTATGTCGAGCTTAAAAAGTTGATAATGTGAGTTTAAAAAACCAAAAATCTAATTTCTTTTTAAACAAATACAGAAAAAGCAAAAAGGAACTTTAACATAAAATTGTACTTTCTTTCATTCAATTGCAGGGAGGGACCTGTATATATTAACATTTGCCTGGTCTGCCCAGTAATTAATAATTTTGATCCTTAAAAAGAATGTACTAAATTATTAAATGAAATAAAAGTACCTAAATGTAAACCTTATTTCTTTTAATTTCCATAAAAATACACAATCATTGTGGGAATCATCTAAAAGATAGTTAAGATTGCCTTACTTTTCTCACTGCTATTTCCTATGAAATTTTCATTTTCTATTATTCATAATTGATATATAATTATTTTTTCGGTTACCTAACGTTACGTCTCATAAGAAGCACCTTATTTAAATATAAGAAATACTTACCTAAAGTAAAAATTGGGGTATGTTACTCTTAGATTTGCAAGACAAAACCATACAACCTCTAATCATTTTGTTAGGATATTATAATAAAAAAAAAACACAAAATTATAGTCACAATTTAATAAACACTAATCACTAAAATAAGAAGGTTTTTATCAATCCAAAAAACTTTTGCAACCACAAAATATAGGTACTCACACAAAAACAAAACAATCGAAACTAATTTTGGGCAAAGGGCACAAACCACAACGAAAATGACGAATGATGAGACGACGACGGTTTTACGGTACAT
The DNA here is from genome assembly GCA_019359885.1 of Listronotus oregonensis. NCBI lineage: Eukaryota > Metazoa > Arthropoda > Insecta > Coleoptera > Curculionidae > Listronotus > Listronotus oregonensis. The sequence goes on from JAHBCN010012319.1 coordinate 22,201, forward strand.
CGCGGATATAGTTTCATGCGCCGCGCGCCCCTTTCACCAAAAACCTTGACAACCTAAGACCAAAAACGGTACTACGGCTCTCATAAAAGTATAATGTGTTGCCCAACTACACACTGATTTATCAGTGTGTAAGTAAGGGAACACATTAATTATTTCGTGGAATTTTGTTATTGCGCAGAATCGGCGGGGCCAACTCTGGCAGTTATTTTCATACTGGGCTGGACATTTTTTGATCGAATGGGCCATAGCATTGGGCTTCCATACACCTTTAAACTTCCTTGGGTTCTTCTAACTTAAAAAAGTATGCATTATTTGTTATTGTACGAGATTAACCAAGACACTTGTTTCTGTTTTATTTCCTTATTAAAGTAAAAAAAGAATGGATGAAATCATTAATGACCCTACTTTCTTTAAAAAATACATTTATATTATTCCAAAATACCAGTAAATTCTACAAAGAAACTATGGACTCAGGATCAAATTACAGAAGGGAGGCGGTACATTTTTTTAAGAGTGCACTTAATTTCTCATTTACGTTTAAACAATATAGTTCTGGTTAGTTGTGGTTAGTTTTAAAAAATAATACCCCTGATAAATTGTTTATTCTAACTTAAATCTTGAGAAAGACAAATTATTCAAAATGACTAAATTTAATGTTTTGTTATTCTCAAAAGGAATTTGATTACTGTTTAGTCCACCTAGCTCTGGTTGGTCATTTTGCAAAACGCCTCAGAATAGCCAGGCTCGTTGCAGAAATGTATTGAATTGCAAAACACCTAGTCTTTTTTTAAAAAGCCGAATTATTCAATACGCCGAGCTAGAAAGAAGAATCCGCCATTCTTCGAAGCTGCTGTATCCATGAATATAATGTTTTTTGCCAATTAAGGTTATTTTCAAAAGTAATGCTCACAAGGTGAAATGACTGGTAGTTCTGCAGCACTTGGCCAATCCGTAAGTTAAGTATTGGCAGACTTTTTTTGCGACAGCGAACACGACGTATTTTGGCCAAGATTTTTGGCACACCAATCCAATGTAAATTAAACGTCTTGTAAAAGACATGTCGGCATTATCATAACTTTGTTTTCTAAATCGGGCTTAGAAAATGGTTTAAGAAACTGAATATTAAAATCGTGAAAGTTAGTGCTAGAACTGAGCTCTAAAACACCTCAGCATAAACTTGGTGAAAGCTAAAAGAGTAGCCATTTACAAAAAGTAATATACCTATGTGTCGATTAGATTAGAAGATAAACTTAGATTAGAAGATAAACTTTCTTTCTACGATCCTTAAGGATCGTAGGAAGAAAGTTTGTTAAGAAACGCATCTTGCCACACCTGGTTACAAGCGTATTGTTGTTGAGGTATTGCTTTAAAAAAATATAAATTTATTTTAATAAATTAAACCTAAACGAACTAGATAATTTCTATTATAAAAAAATTTTTTATTTGTAACCAAAAAATAAGACACACTGAAGAATAAATTACAATTGTTTATATTTAATTAGAAATAAAAATACAAGAACAAATTCCAATAATCAATGCCTATATTAAACAATGCAAATCGCTTTTTCATAACTGAACGAAAAACACGTACAAATTTCGCTTCAAATTTATGTCGTCAATGCGCTATTTCTACATTTCTGTACTGACGGGTTTATAATATTCACATTTATTTCCAATATTTAAATCTGTGTCTGTACATTGCATTGTTTATTATTTTAAGGTAGCTTTTGTTTAAAATGAGGAATACATGCAGTGATAGATTGTAGAAATTCTAGCTTACTAATGGCTTCAGTAAATGCAAAAAATCATTTTTTTTTCACAACAGCAAAAAAAGTACAAAATCCCCAGTCTAGTATTAGAAACAATTCTAACAACTTCAAAGCAAACACACGCTTCGCGCTCTCGAACATGCGCGTCTCTTCATAGCGTTCTCCCTTATTCCCCTCATTCTTCTCCTTGTCCCCCCTTCGACCCTTGTTTCCCCCCATTTTAGTCTATATCGATCCCCCAAGTTTTCAAGGTAGACCTTTTCAGGCGTCGTTTTTTCAGCTTGAGCCTCGCGTAGTTCAGAACTGAAAGAGACGTCGATTCGTGTAAGATTATGGACGCGTCGATCGGGGTACGTGGACGCGCTGTTTTGGGCGTCGATTATCGCAGGTTGTCGTTTAGCAAAGTTATGTTTAACTGTTAAAGCCGGGCTCGCTAATATATTGTATATAAGAGATTATTGTTTTTGTTGCTTGTCCTGTTAGTTGTGGCGGAGTTTTTGATGATATCTGTTTTTTCTCTGGGAGGGTTTAGCATCAGCATGTCGGCCGATGGTAAGAATGTTAACTAAAATATTTATTAAATACAAAATATTTTTTGGTTAAGATTCTCACCACTACGGTAGCTACATTAGTGTTTGGAAAAAAATTAGTGCATTCTGGTAAAAGTTAAAAATTGGAATATTCTTGTATCAGCTGTTACTATTGTCTTCGCGGGCCTGCTGGTATTCAAAAAAAAAAACAACAATTAGTTTAAAAATGCCGTTTTTAATAAAACTGCTATCTTCAAAAAATAAAATAATAATTATAAAATAATAATTTTTTTAATTTGTGAAAATTTACAGTTTTTAAATAATTTTTTCCTTAAAAATAAATTTTTTTTAAAAAAAAATTTTATTTTAAAATGTCCCAAAAAAAAAGTCTTATTTTTCAAATTTTTTTTAAGGGGATTTTTTAGGTAAAAAAAATGTATTCGGCAAAATAAATCACGCCGGATTTTTTAAATTTTGAATTTTATTTATGGTTAATATTTTTATATAAAAAATGTCTTTAAAAAAAAAATATTTTATTATTAAAAATTTTGAACAAAAAAAAAAACGGGGATTTTCAACTCACCTATAGACAAAGTGACAAAACCAAAAAAAAAGGGGGAAAAATATTTCTTTAAAAGGAGTTATTCCTCCCTTTGGGAAAACTAAAAAAGAAAAACCCAATAAAAATAACCCCCCCCAAAATTTCCATAGGGGTTTGAAAAGGGGGTTTTTTAAAAATACCGCAAAATAGAAAAAGACAAGTAGTAAAAACGCAAGATTACGTTTTTGGGGAGTTTTAAATTTAAACTTCAAAAAATTTAAAAAGATAATTTTGAAAACAGACCCAAAAATTTTTCCCTTTTGAGAAACATGGTTCGATACACTGACACAGTATCCAAAGGAGGGGTTTTATTCCAGTAAAAACTGCCAGACGAAAGCACCTTAAAAAAAAGGGGAAAAACCATTACCATAATACGCGGGTTCAAAGAGGATTTGCCCCAAACTGTTGCTGTTGTCTGAAAAGAATATTAAGGATTCTAGCTTGGATTATCATGGGGATACAAGTGCAGAATTTTTTAAAAACTGGTTTAAAATTTTTTAAAAATATTCCAAACAACAGTGTTATTGTCATAAAAAACCCCAAAAAGCCCCCAACCTCTGCTACAAAAAACACCAGCTTCATCAAGAAAAAAAACCTGAAATCCGATATATTTGTTAAAAAATGATATTATTTTAAATTCATTTTAAAAAAACGCATCTTTTAAGTCCAAAATTATATGCAATTAAAAAAAAATATGTATGTGAAAATTTTTGGTGAACAGGCTGGGCATACTGTCTTACGGTTTCCCTTTGTACCCGGGTTTTTTAACCCCATAGAGCTTTTTGGGGAAAACCCAAATAAAATAAAAATCAGAGAGAAAATGTTACACCTACTTTAAGTCCGGAAAAAATTTTTTAAAAAAAGTAATTAAAAATACCATTTTAAAGCTAAAAAAATCATACACACATTATAAAAATTGAGGACTTTAAATTTCTATCCAAAAAAACATAAATCCTATTGTTATTAATCCCCAAAGATGACTCTGATATTTAAAAAGAATTAGATTTTTGATATTTAGATTTTAAAAAAAAAATTATTTTAATAATGCAGTTATAAATTTATTAAAACCTTTTTTTAAAAATTTAATTTTATTTTAAAATGTCCCTAATTTTTTTGTTTCCTTTTAATTTCCCACCGATCCGCAGTTTTTTGTTGGAGGTTAATCCATAAAAAAAAGGCAAGAGCTAACACGGATATTTGGGGAAAAAAACTATACTATTATTAAATTTGGGTTTTTTCCCTTTTTAAGCCATAAAACAATCTATGGACATTTTTAAAAAATTTATTAAATACATTAATGAAATAAACTTTTTTTTGATAAACAACTGAAAGGGGACAAAATACTAAGATACATCATATGTCAGGTATTGAATAAGGGTTACAAAAAAAATTAAAAATTAAAAAATAGGTAGCATAAATATATTTTTTAAAAATTTTTATACTAGAGCCCCCCAAAACCCCCCCCCTGGTGGAAAACGTGTAAAAAAAATTTATTTCAATAAAACATGTTTTAAAAACATTTTAAAGGTTTTGGGAAAATAAGACATTTCAAACCCGTTTAAATTTCCCAAAAACCAAAAAAAAAAAACCCCCTTTTTTCCCCAAAAAAAGAGATTGTCAAATATGTTAATATGAACTTTTTTTTAAAAAAAAAAAAAAACACAATTAAATATTTTTAAATACTTAGAACAAAACTCTTTTTTTTACCGGTCTCGGAGTTTTAGCCAAAAAAAATTTAAAAACCAACCCCACTCGGGGGATATTCAAAACTTTCAGGGTTTTATCATAACTTTTTATTGCTTTACGTAAAAAATTAGAAAATGTTACTTTTGGTTTGTTTGATATTCGATTTTAAAGTTTTTTAAAATTTTCAATCTGATTGAACCTGAGTTTCCAAAA
>JAHBCN010012320.1:0-27038 GCA_019359885.1 Listronotus oregonensis
AAGAAACCTGCAAGTATAAGGGTAAATTGATTTGTGCAACACAGGATTATACCTGGGGACCAGGACGAAGTAATTGCATCTTGGAAGTACCCAAGATTTTTTTATTAAATCAAAGTTTGAATTGTTTTATAATTTGTAAATATTTTCAAAATGTATAAAAACAACAAATAGGATCCCAAAGGTAGGTAAAAAAGGAAATGGGTAATATTTGACTAGACTGTGACGGAGCAACAAGGAAGAAATATTAAACTGTTTTAAAAGGTGTTACCATAAAATTCCAATATTTGCTTCTCTCCATTTACTCTCAGGTTCCAAAAAAATTGCTCTTGGATACCAGGAATGTTGTATGTGGATAATAATTCTTCCCGATTTGTTTTAAAGTCCATAACACACATTTTTCACTATCAATTTTGGGCCACACAGATTCAGAACTATTAGTTTTTTGCAATTTTTGCTTCATGTTCATCAATGCTGCTGTAAGATTCATCATCCTAAAGTAATTATAAATGTGTTGTATAATCCATTAACATTAAGTAAACTATTATTATTTATTACTAAAAATTTTTTTCTCTGGTTTGGTGAAACTCAAATGTTTTTATGGGAAAATTATGAATTGAAAAAATACAAAGGCTGACATTTATAAAGCTTTATTCATTTTTATATATTTACTATTTTAGGACTTTGTAGGTATTTTGACAACACACCAACTGAAAGCTTTTTAAGAATATTTGGTTAGAATCCCTGAGGATAACTCTAAACTATAAATTATTATAAAAGAAAAGCCAATAATCAATAATTTTGTAACTACCAATTACTTAAACCAGTATGAAGTAAAAAAATTTCTACAAATAATAAACCACTGTGAGTCTTACAAATTTTATTTGTAAATATTTAACACTAAGAGTAGATATCCAGATATGTACTTACACTGGATTCATCGAATTAGGATTCCATTTTCATTCCTTCATTTAAATAGGCGGCCCAATCAACTTTTTCATCAGGTCAACACGCTGATGTACATACATTTCTGGGTGCTAATGAAGTGAGTTGTAGGTGACTCTACATGCACAGTAGAAACTTTACTACATTTAGCCTGCTCATTGTTTGAGATTTGGGTAACACATCCGGTTATAGGTTTTATAGGCAGCTTTAAGTATCGATTGGGCAAAGAAGCCGGAAAACAAAACTTTTTCATACCCGAATTTTTTCAACATCTCGTTTATTTAGAAAGTACATTGAATCCGATTTTTTAGGGTAACGGTAAAATATTTAAGAATGTGGTTAAATGGTTCCGTGCCATCCTTAAATCGAAAAAATGGTCACTTTTAAAATTATTATTAAACAATTTTTGAGGTTAACTTACTTCAAACCCAGATATTTTTATCAGCTCTTTTATGGGACTCAAAATATCTTCAGAAAGTGTTCGAGACATTTTTTTTATTCACTCACAAACAGTTTGAAATATGATAATTTTAAATATTTTACAAAAAACCTTCAAATTAATATTTTTGTTTACATTTTTAATCTGTCAGTGTCAAAGGTAACGGCAGCCAAAAATGGGATGGCATTAGAGCTACGCCTCATTTAAACTACAGTAATTTATACGTGAATAGCGGGTTGCGCGTGTGCTGGCGCTATTGATCTATGAAGGCGTTTGACAATACGGGGGTGTTTTGAAAACTTTTTTACAAACTTTAAACAAAACAACAGATACAATTTACATTTAACAATATATAGTTTTTATTAATAATAAGAAATGGTAATTGCTCGAAAGTTGCCTCCTCTCCGATTTTGACTAAATTTGGTATACGGGGCTTTTGGGCGCTATTGAATCTGAAAAATATTTTTTCGGCAATGTTTTTTTTTGAGATATTCATCATCAAAGTTGAAAATCAAACTAACCTTATTTATACTATTCTTCCCTTCTTTTGCACAGAATTCTTAATTTAAACACTAAATTGGCAACAATATTTTAGAAACCCCTTTGAAAACTGGTTTTATATTTTTTTTAAATTTTTTTCCATTTAACTGCAAACCTCCACTTTCACGCGCCGCAACATGGCCGCAACCATGTATACATCAGGGGGGGTTTTGTTAGTAAATATGTCTGCTGCCTTTGAACTTGAAAGTTTGCAATTTAAAGAAAAATGTGTAAAACCAATAAAAATACAAGGTTTTAAAAGGTGTTTATAAAATATTTTGCCACTTTAGTTAAAAAAGAATTTACAAAAAAAGGGGATTTATAAAATGGGTTTTTATTTAATTTGATATAAATATCCGAAAACAAAACGTTCAAAAAATTTTTCAGATTGTATAAGCGCCCAAAAAACCCCATTTGGAAAATGGAGGAGGCAACTTTCGAGACAATTACCTAAGAAGTTACCAAAAGGGAGCGATAATACAAATTCAACAATATTACTATAGTCTACAACCGTATGACAGTGGGCGTCGGAAGGGAAGGAAGTTGTAAACCAATTTGTTCTGAAATAAAAGCGTTTTACCAGTTTTATTTAGTGACAAGCGGTTTCCTAATCATCCTGCCCCCTTTTGTTTTGCTAACAGCTTAATGAAAAATTTTTTATTTTTATGTAAAAATTTAAAAGTAAAGATTTCTTTTAAACATGCTTAATTTGGCCGCTACATTTTAAAACAGAAAGAGATTTTTTAATTTGCCAAGTCGTCACAAATATATTACAAACATTGCCGACAAGTAAAGATAAGGCAGTCTACTTGCTCTTCAGGTCCCAAATGTTGGATTAACGCCTTCCATCTTCGTCCTTGGGAAATTTGTTAGATAAAAAACATTCCAATTTCCATCGCTCTCAGACTTGGTCTGCTTGTGTGTGGAGAGCACACCTGCGTTTGCGGCGAAAATGCTGATATTTATGGCCACATGGGTTAAGCTGCAAAAAAAACGCAGGGCGTGCTTCTAGACACAGTCAGATGAATGACATTATCAAGAGACTTGATTTAGCAAAATCCTTCTGTGTTAGAGCCTCTTGGAGTTTGCAGAAGGATGGAAAAAAAGGGGAGATGGAATGACCTTAATTTCCTGGAAATATGGAAAACAATTACTTTGGGACGCTATTGCAGCCATACACTTGCAAAATCCTATCTGGACAAAAAAACCCACCTTCTAAAATTTTGGTTTTTATTTTTTGGGTTTTGTTTGGGGGGGCGGGTTTTTAATGAAATTTGCAAAAACAATGCAAAAAACTCGAAGTTTCATTATCCAAAGAATTAGTTTAGCTGTGCAACGGGGTAATGCAGCATCGGTACTAAGTACAATCCAGGAAGACCTAGGACTTGATGAAGTTTAAATTTTTAAATATAGATTTTGTTATTTATTTAAATTTAGTATATTGTTATTTGGTATTTATAACATTATACATTTTAATTTATTTTATTTATACATTTAATGTAACTAAAAAAGAAATGATCGAAATAAACATGAATGTATTCAAAAACATAACAGTATTCTATCCTGTATTGGTGGAATCGAAATGGGAAAAACCGAAATTTATGTTAAACTTTGTTTACTTTTTATTTTTTAAAGGGGTCTTCTGTTTTTTCTTACTGGTATTTTTTATACATTTAGATTGTTTTTATCAAGCTTCTTCCATTACTTACTTTTTGTTTTTGTTTGGATATACCACAACAATAAAAAAAACAAAATATTGAGGTGTTCAAATTTCATGATTTTTTTTATTTAAGGAATTACTTGGAACTCGATAGTATCGATACTATCGATATTTTTTATAATTATATCGATAACTATCTATAGTTTGTACTATTATCCCCATGGTGGAAAAATTTTTACTTAACGTTTATCCTTTTTAAAAATTATTAAAAGTAACGGATTAATTTACAGAAAATTGATGGATAAGTTGGTGTTAATTTTTTTGAAACGTTCTGAAGAATATTTGTAAATAAATATTCCCAATGCAATTAATTTATTTTTGCTTATAAATGTACACTTTAGCCTATTGACTTATTGTGCCTGCCTTACCCGTTATAGAAGTCCGTTGCTATTTTTTAGGTAAAGTAATATTTACCAAGATAAACAAGCAAAAGAGGGATTTATTCTGTATATTTACGCACAGTATATGTATTTTGTATATAAGTGTATTGCAGTCTTATTTAAGGGTGTTTTCTCCTCCTCCCCTCAAAGCCTGCATGTTGTAGGACCGTTTTGTATGCCCATTTTCTGCAATGACAGTGGTCTGTCAAAAGTCCTTCTGCTTCTCTTAACTGAGTTTATCCCAGAAGGAGGACTACCACTGTTAAGTCTTAGATGGGTCGCCTAGTGTTGCCTTTACATGTCTTTGACCGGGCGACACATGCCAACGACCCAAATATTGTTTTTATTTTTTAGACCATCTTTCTATGTCAGTTTTCATAGCCTTTTATGATAATCCTGGTAAGTTTGAAATTTTAAGATAAATCGGTTCTAGTTTGTTTATCTGTTTACTCATTTTCTTGTAATGGTAACTCCAAAAATTCATAAATACCTGGTTTCTCTCATGACCATACAAGTGTGAAACGAAAAAGGAAGTGTGCTACCCACAACACCGAAATCACTCGCAAATCACCTAAAACAGGATGGAACTTTCCCCAATTATTCGTAAAGACTAGAGACAAGAAAGACCATCTCTAAGTTACAAAGTGGCTCTTAAATTGTAGTAAATTAGGATGGAGCGGTGTTCCAAGTATCGTTTTTAAACTTCAATATAGTATTGTGATCAAGTTCATTGGTTACACCATAGCCTCGCTACACCCGCGCTTCTTTATTTAATGCGATTCTGGGGCTACTTTTTCAGCCAAACACCCATAGGAGATGGTCCTTCTTATCTCTATTTTCCATGTAATATTGAAAGGCTATGTTTATGTAATTTTGAGAAAGTTGCGCTTTATGGCCATCCAGAATTAGCGTATTTGTGGAAAGGGGAAAAAGGACTTTAAAAGAATATTAAAATTTGTGTTAATGAATTCCAGGTGTTTATTGTTTACCTTTTATTTTTTTATTTAATCAAAAACTTCTCGTAGGAATTAAATTGCTTCAATTATACTAAAAATGATAATAAAACCCTTTTCATGGAAACATAACAAAAAAATATGCTTCTTTAAAAACGAATCAATAAATAATAGTACAAATTAGTGGCGACCTTCACCACCCATCTTTTAACCGGAAAAGAACTATTTTCATGAAATTTATTACCAGTTCATGTGTTGAAGGCTATGATGAATTATAGTTAGCATAAAGTCCCGGAGACACGTAAAAATTTGGTCAATTATCTGCTCTCAAGAGATAATTAGTGAAATGCATCGAATAGTTGTTTTATAAAGCTTCGCGAATGTCAGCTACTGTTTTGTTGGGGCGATGAGCGGCGGTAGCCTCCCACGCACAAAAAAACAAAAATATATTCAGTTATTTTCTTCCAATTAAAAACTTGTTAAATTGTAGCTAACCCAATATCCCAAAGGCTGACTTTGTCATGGTGTATTATACAGGTGTGGAAAGTTCAAAACCAAACATGAACGTTTCGCCAATAAAACAAAGAAAACAAATTTATGAGATCGATTTTAAATTAGGACATACGAGCCAGAATAGCTTAAACTGCGTACGCTCGATGAAGGTTGACTTATGATGAGGGGTAATAAATATGCAGGTGGGAGCGGGCGGCAGTATGCCTAGAATCGCCGGTCTTCGCTGTACAAAATCGAAATGGCGCTTAATAGAAGCATCGACACATTGCGAAGCTTTGTCTCATTTCTCTTACATGGATAAAGGGGTTGTCCGTTTCTGTTTGATACATTACACTTTATCCCTATGTTCGGTTTTGGATTTTCCACACCTGTATGTCAGTTTGTCGCTGAAGTGTTATGCACCTTTTATTTCCACTGGGAGGAAATGACGTTACCTATTTCTAAAAAGCAAAGCCACAGGTTAAATCTTATTTACATGTATTCTTTGTATTTTTCTTTTTAGATAAAGCCATAAGGTTGGTTACTCACATCGGATTGGAAACATTTTTGCCAGCATGTGATTAATATAGAAAAGAGTAGAGAGCAAAATTTATGTCGTATTTTTTTAAGGTTGTTCTTTTATACCTACCTACTCTGTGGTGTTAAGTAATTGGGTTTTATTGCTGTTTCCTTTTATAACTTATTTTTTCTAGTAACCACTTATTTTTTTCTATAATTATTTAAACAAAAAATTTTATTTTAATATTATTAATATTTAATTTTAAATAAACATTTCGCACCTATGTGAATGAAATTTAACCTGTGGCTTTGCTTTTTAAAAATAATGAGAATAATTTAAGAAACGTCAATTCCTCTAAAATAAAAAAACTGTGAGCTGATTATTAATAAACTGCTGTAATAAAAAAAATCACCCAGCAGTAAGTGGAGAAAAACTGCGTCAGCTGATGCATTTAAATAGGCGATAGATGCTCCCGCCTAACTCCTGCGTTATAACTTTTAAAGTATCAGCTGACGGTTTTTGCACCAAAATACAGCCAGTGACACTTTGAAAGTTATAACAAATTTTAAAGTACCATTAGCTGACGGTGTTGTGTACCAAGATATAGCCAGCTAATATACAGGGTGATTCATAAGGAAATGTCAATACTTCAGGTTCGTATTCAGGGTCCAAAAATAAACGCAAAAGTCTATACAAATATGGGTGCGCAAGGCCTTCGTTTCCAAGATACAGGGTGTTAAAGTTTTATTTATTTATTTTTTTTTTTTGAAAATTATAAAACCTAGCTTATGTTTTGCTGAACATAATAAGACAACAATAATTTTATTTAAAATTAAAATTTATTTTGTTTAATTATACATTTTGTTTTATTTTTTTTTTATTTTGCTATAATAAAATCAGATGCGTCGTATTTTTTTAAATCCCAATATCTCGAAAACAGTAGCTCATATCAATTTTTAACCAGTATACCCTTTGACGTAAAAATAACAAAACAATTATTTAATTAACTTAAAAATGTAATACATGGTCGTACCAAAAAGTTGTGATTGTTCGAAATAGTAAAAACATGTGTAGGTAGCACCCCCTACAAATAAGAGCCGTACTAAGATTAGATTTAAATTCGTCACATCAAAATACCCCCAGATACCAATTTTTACTTTAATATTTACATTATCATCGATTTTATTTAAAAAATAGAAAAATTAACTAAAAACTTTAACACCTTGTATTTCGGAAACGAAGGTCTTGCGGACCCATATTTGTATAGACTTTTATGTTTATTTTTGGACCCTGACCACGTACCTAAAGTATTGACATTTCCTCATGAATCACCCTGTATAGTATACAGGATGATTCACGTTGAGTGTCCTATTAAAAGTTCTGCTGAAATAAAAACAAGAACTTTTTAAAATTTGGCGTACGGCCATGATAGGTGATAATCTACCTTCTAAGAATATTTTGGCCAGTACAGCGTTGCCGTATCTACACGCAACCAATGGCAACATTGTAATATTAAATAGAACACCCTATATTTTATTACATAATGTTCTGATTCTACACAAAATTTTAAGTAATTTTTTTAACATCTACCTATACCTACCTCCTACGGTTTTTAAGAAAATAATTAATAGCTATGTTTTTTTAGAAACATCATCATATCAAAAAAGGTTTAATATTTACGTGCCTAAGCAAACTGGATACTGGAAGTTTTTTGGGGTTAGGCAATACAAGTACCTAAAAGATCTACATGCTATAATAGCAACAGATTTTACAGGCTGTCCCAAAAAATTTACATTTTTACCGAAATTTATTAATGGTTAAAATTTTATTTTTTTTTCATAAAACATACTGTTTTTTATGTGTTTTTAGGAGAACAATACACAAAATGGATATTTAATAATCTTTTTAAAATGTCATAAAATATACAAATATTCCCCTATTCAGTCGTCGCTGGATGATGATGTTCCTAGTGGCGTATGCGTGGTGGGCAGAAAGGGCGAGAATTCACTACTTTTTGAAACAAATAAAACACTTTGGAAAATAATTTAATTTATTACCCACATTATGTTATTAAATTTTTCGTATTCCTCAAGTATTTTCAAACAGATTCTAGAATTAAATAATTTTTGAAAGACAGTTTTGTGAAAACCAAAGTGACTTTATTAATTGTTTTTTTCTTAATATATTTTTTAAATTTAACAGCTGGTCCCCGTCCACTTTTTATAGTCAATATACGCCATTCCAAGACTTTGTTTACGATCTACAGGGTGTTAAAGTTTTAATATATTTTTAAATTTTTGTTTAACACTTTTTGTACAGGGTTTTCCCGTATAATTGCGCACCCTTTAAAATCTTTATTTTTATAGATAGAAAAAAATAGTATATATGAAAGTTTCAGGATTTTTCATAAAGATTTTTATGGTGTAAGATAGAAAAAAAAATGATGATCGGAAAATTAACAAATCACTATCAACTTCGTTATTTTAAATGGAACACCCTGTATTTGATTTAAAATTCTGATAATCTTTCTCTTTTCAAATATATATATATATATATATATATATATATATATATATATATATATATATATATATATATATATATATATATATATATATATATATATATATATATTTTGATTATTTGCTTTCTGAACCATTAACATATATTCTTCAATTTAATTTCTTGGGAGTTTTGGTTCACATTTATTTTGAAAATTAAAAGGTTATTTTTAATTTTTCATATTGTTTAATTACAAACGTTTCGGCAAAAGCCTTCATCAGTGTTTATACATCTAAAATTAATATGGCAGTGGTTACTTATAATTATAACTTTTTCTTTTGTGTATTACATAAAATGATCTTACAATTTTACAATAATTAATTATGTTTTTGGCTTACCCTAGAAGGAAATCTGTCCATTAATAATAAACTTCAAAACACTTATAAACACATACATCTACAAACATTTTAAAATCTTCAGGACATGCACAATTAAAATATTTATTTATACTGAAACGGTAGTAAGCAGTTCCTTCCGTATCCTGAGACAAGATAAGAGTCCAAAACATTTTTTTTAATTTACAATTAATGTTAAAAACAGTTTTTTAAAATATAAAGAATAGTATTTGTTGTTTTTATTTAGCTATGAAGATTAAATATGAAAATAGGTTTTTTTTAAGAAAAGTTATTATATTATTTGAGTGTAAGGAGAGTGGGAAAAATAATTTTGCATGATACGATAAAACTGAAATTAATTAATGACGTTGTAGTAATATTGGCTTAGGTTTTTAATATCTGTTTTATCATTTATAGAGTTTTCATGTTTTTTAATGAAAAGCATTTCTAGAAATTCTCTTTTTTCTGATTTGGTTCCGTTCTTAAAATTTTTGTGTCCTGATAATTAAAAGTATGCTTTGCTTCATTTTCGTGTTTAGTTAAAGCTGTTTTATTTTTCTTGTCATATTTATGCCCATTTAATCGATTTTTGAGATATTGTGTTGTTTGGCCAATATAGACACTAGGGCAGTCGTTACATGGAATTTGGTAGATAGTATGAGTTTTTTGGTGTTTAGGGGTTTTAGTTTTTAGTGTGCTAAAGAACTTTCTTTGGAGAATATTGTGGCTTTTATGACACACGGCGATATCATGTTTTTTTAGGGTTGTTTGTAAACTCTCCGAGAGTCCCTGAACGTATGGGAGGGATAAATATTTAATTGATTTTTGTCTATTGTATTTAGGTTAGGGTTATTTGCTTTTTGCAATCTGTTATTAAAGATGATATTAATTAATTTTTTTGGGTAGCTATTTTTGATGAGAATATCTTTAGCTTTATTAATAGCCTTAGGTTGGTATTCCAAGCTGCTCAGTTTTATAGCTCTGTCGGCGAGGCCGTACAATCACAGAATTTCTTTTGACGATATTGAGCTCCAAAAAATCTAACGAGGTTTTACCATTTAAACTTTGAGCAATACATTAGTGAAGAAGTATTCCAATGTCGCCCTATCTGTAAATCCTTGTATACAATACCCACATTAAACTTGGGATTCAAGAAAAAAAAACAATATTCATATGCCAAATGACCACATTCTATATCTCTAGATGTGGTTTCACTGTATACAAACATACCAGTTGAGCTTGCTCTTGAAATAATCAGGAGAAAGTGGAAGGAAATTGAAAATTACACAGACATACCAATGGATGAATTTTTAAAAGCTATTGAATTAACTTTAAAATCAACATATTTTATGTACAAAAATAACTTTTATAAACAAGTAGAAGGATGTGCAATGGGCTCCTCTATATCTAGTGTCATAGCTCAGATGGTATTGGAGGACCTCGAGGAAAAAGTAATTGCCAAACTGGATTTTCGGCTTCCTTTCTTTTTTAGATATGTGGATGATTGCCTTACAGCAGTTCCTATAAATAAATGTGACTATATTCTTAACTGTTTTAACGCCTTTCACGAAAAACTTAAATTCACCATAGAGCTAGAAAACGACAGTAAAATAAACTTTCTAGATATGACCTTACACAACAAAAATAATAATATTAAAACAGAATGGTATACAAAAAAACCTGGTCTGGCCGATATATTAATTATTTTTCACAACATCCAATATCTCAAAAGAAATCTGTGATTGTCGGCCTCGCCGACAGAGCTATAAAACTGAGCAGCTTGGAATACCAACCTAAGGCTATTAACAAAGCTAAAGATATTCTCATCAAAAATAGCTACCCAAAAAAATTAATTAATATCATCTTTAATAACAGATTGCAAAAAGCAAATAACCCTAACCTAAATACAATAGACAAAAATCAATTAAATATTTATCCCTCCCATACGTTCAGGGACTCTCGGAGAGTTTACAAACAACCCTAAAAAAACATGATATCGCCGTGTGTCATAAAAGCCACAATATTCTCCAAAGAAAGTTCTTTAGCGCACTAAAAACTAAAACCCCTAAACACCAAAAAACTCATACTATCTACCAAATTCCATGTAACGACTGCCCTAGTGTCTATATTGGCCAAACAACACAATATCTCAAAACCGATTAAATGGGCATAAATATGACAAGAAAAATAAAACAGCTTTAACTAAACACGAAAATGAAGCAAAGCATACTTTTAATTATCAGGACACAAAATTTTAAGAACGGAACAAATCAGAAAAAAAGAGAATTTCTAGAAATGCTTTTCATTAAAAAACATGAAAACTCTATAAATGATAAAACAGATATTAAAAACCTAAGCCAATATTACTACAACGTCATTAATTAATTTCAGTTTTATCGTATCATGCAAAATTATTTTTCCCACTCTCCTTACACTCAAATAATATAATAACTTTTCTTAAAAAAAAACCCATTTTCATATTTAATCTTCATAACTAAATAAAAACAACAAATACTATTCTTTATATTTTAAAAAACTGTTTTTAACATTAATTGTAAATTTAAAAAATGTTTTGGACTCTTATCTTGTCTCAGGATACGGAAGGAACTGCTTACTACCGTTTCAGTATAAATAAATATTTTAATTGTGCATGTCCTGAAGATTTTAAAATGTTTGTAGATGTATGTGTTTATAAGTGTTTTGAAGTTTATTATTAATGGACAGATTTCCTTCTAGGGTAAGCCAAAAACATAATTAATTATTGTAAAATTGTAAGATCATTTTATGTAATACACAAAAGAAAAAGTTATAATTTTATATAAGTAACCACTGCCATATTAATTTTAGATCTATAAACACTGATGAAGGCTTTTGCCGAAACGTTTGTAATTAAACAATATGACAAAATTAAAAATAACCTTTTAATTTTCAAAATAAATGTGAACCAAAACTCCCAAGAAATTAAATTGAAGTATATATATATATATATATATATAAAATATATATATATATATATATATATATATATATATATATATATATATATATATATATATATATATATATATATATATATATAACTTATTATGTTCGGATAAACGAGCTGCAAGTTATTTGAATTTAAAATCTGTTCTTATAAGCTAGTATACCATGGATACAACCCAAAATATAAAAGTATTTGACAGAAGTCAATCTTTGTTTGGTTTCCAAGACGGACCATGGCTAACGCGACTTAACTTTGCCAAACTTTGGGTTGTATCCATGGCTAACTATGTCTTATAAGAACAGATTTTAAATTCAAATAACTTGCAACTCGTTTATCCGAACATAGATAAGTTATATATATATATATATATATATATATATATATATATATATATATATATATATATATATATATATATATATATATATATATATATATATATATATATATATATATATATATATATATATATATATATATATATATATATATATATATATATATATATATATATATATATATATATATATATATATATATATATATATATATATATATATATATATATATATATATATATATATATATATATATATATATATATATATATATATATATTTGAAAAGAGGAAGATTAGCAGAATTAGAATTTTCAATCATATACAGGGTGTTCTATTTAAAATAACGAAGTTGATAGTGATTTGTTAATTTTCTGATCATCATTTGTTTTTAATCTTACATCATGAAAATCTTCATGAAAAATCCTGCAACTTTCATATAAACTATTTTTTTTCATCTATAAAAATAAAGATTTTAAAGGGGTGCGCAATTATACAGGAAAACCCTGTACAATAAAGCAATTTCAAAATTTCCGTTATATAGTCAAGAGGTGCTTTGGTAAAACATACAAAAACAAATATATAAATAAAAATTAAAATGAATATATTTCTAAATAATTAGTTTTACCACACAAGTTACCTTTAATTTAATAATTACATAACATTATCCCAACATTTTAATACCTTCTCCTTCTTCTTCTTCTGCAATTGGAGCAGGAACAATCGTCTTGCTCAGGGCTTATTTTCCTATATTCACTATCTTGATTTTCTGTAAATGGTTGTCTTAATGACTGTCTTTCATTATGTGATGCGAAGAAGACGCTGGAATTTTGGGAATCTGCTATCATATCATTATCAGTTCCATATGGATTAATTCTGCGTTGTGTAAAAGAGTCATTTTGTGTCTTGATCGCTTTGTCAGCAGAAGAAATAGGTTTTGCTGCATTTTCGGAAATCTGTAATGATAAAAAATATAAAAAAATTAACTTACAAAAAAAAACTCTGCAAAATCGGCAAGTGCATTATGAATTCAATTCGATACCCTTATACTATTTTTTAAATATAAGTTAACTTTGCTTTAATGAAAAATATCAACAACTTTATATAATAGTATTTTGAAGTAGATGCTAAAATCAGATTTTAAAGACAATGTTGTAAAAACCAAATCGACTTTTGGTATTATTGATGACGAGGTGTTTTTTCTCAGTATTTTTATTTTTTTACCTAGTTGGTCAGCTAAGGTCTAACTTAATTTAGTTTAAAAAGCAAATGCTATACGACATTAAAAGCACGCAGATTTATCCATGCTTTAGCACTGGTATCAAATTAATTGATGGTTAGGATATCTCAGGAAAATAACCGTATTTTTTTTACTTTGTCTTTGATCTTACAACAAGCTGTTGCGTTTTTGTAGTCTAACTTTAAAAATCTAGACATTTTGTGGGTAGCTAAGAAAATAAAAAGTTGGGATATTAATATTAGAAACTAATTTGTGCAAATTGTAAAACTTATATAAGAGAAAACAGTTTAAAATTGAGTTTGAGGCTTATTTACTAATTTTGAAGGAAAAATATAAGAGCTAAATGGAATGTTTGCGACATCCTGTATTCATGAGTTTATTTTTTTTAATTTTTGTCACCAAAATTTATTTTATAATTATTAATAAAACTGAAAAAAATGCTTGTTTAAGTACTCTGTATCTAGAAAATTTAATACGGACACTTTAAATAACTTGACTAAATTAAAAAAAATATATTAAAAATTTTTATTTTTAACATATAAATTTAAAATTAAATTGAAAATTAATGTTGCCTTTTATGTCGGACTTTTCTTGGCCACCCATGATTTAATTTCTATGTTTTAATTTAAATAAAAATTATTATAAACAAAATATTTACATATTGCTTATAAAATTTAAAAATATATTTCTTTGGTAAATAACATTGTATGCAAATCTTTGCTTTTAGATACAAAGAATTAAACCAAGTAAAGCATTACGTTCATAGTACTCGTAGTCTGGTCAACATGTACCTTTTAGGATGAAATTTTTGTATATTCTCTGAAAATTACAAAAGTTATATATATTTTTTTTTAAGTAGGGGTTTGGTTATTTTAAAAATCTTGAAAACTATCAAAGTTATTCAGAATTTAAAAAAAGATCACTCGGACAGGGTAACAACACGCGCGAAAGCCAGACTACCCACTTTTAGCGCTATTTTCAGGGCTCTGTAAAAATTATAAATTTTAAAGATTAGGGATTTTAAGGAGTAGGACTTTTTTTAGGAAATTTTCTTTCCTTTTTAGATCTTTTTTTCAATTTTAAATATCTTTGATAGTTTTTGAGATATTTAAAAAAACCAAACTCTTATTTTCTTTATTGTTTATAACTTTTGCAATTTTCGTCGGCCACTTTTGGGACTTCCCCTTAAACTTTCTACATAATATTCCAAATCGAATGACACCTTGATCGTAATTTTCGGAGAATATAAAAAAAAATTCAGCCAAAAAGATACATGTTGACCACACTATAATAATATTTTAGGTTTTTTTTTATTATGCATAAAAAAATTAAACATATTTTTTTTAAATTTAAAATCATATAGTAGATGCTAATAAAATTATCGCAAAAATTAAAATTTTCCAAATGTTTATATGTTTTTCTTTGAAATTTGGTTATTAAACTTAAAACCCTTTTTTACAGTTTACCTTTTTTTATATATCAACTTTTAACCTTCGTTTTTAATATTTCCTATCATATTTTTTAAATTTCCCTCTATCACGTTACTAATATTAAAATGTTTTTAAATATTATTTGTCATGCACATAAGATTTCAAAAAAACGTTAAATAAAAATTTCAACACATAATTAACAAATTAACATATTTTGATAAATTTTATTTTTTTGACAGGAAATTACTTTATCTTTTAATTGTTAAATGAAACACTATATTTAAAAAAAAACATTTTAAGTACCTACAGTTAGTGATCTTTTTAATTTAAGATGCCACAAATCGTGATATTTGTTTTATTATTTTTACGTTATGTTTTTTTGTAATTAATCTGGAAATTAATTTTATTACTAGTTACAAAAGTAACTTTTGGTACATAAGTAAAATTTTAAATATCTCTATATTCATCGAGTTAAATTAAAATTCTTAATCTAAGAATTCTACTTACCAGATAAAAAGCTATAATACAACCAAAACATATTCCATTTGCAGACAGCATTTTAGCAAACACACTTCTTAAGTAAATATTTAAACAAAAATATAAAAACCTATAGGTTCAACTTCATAAACTTGTTTGCTGTTTGAATGATAAATTGTAATAGTTTGTCAACATATCCTTACAAATTATTGTTTTATATACCTGAATAATAAAATTTCCTAGGGGATATCCATATTACCAAAAGTCATTGTTTTCATAACTGGTAATTGTTTTGGCGAAACGTATTAGGGGCAAACTATAATTTTCTTATTTTTTTTGGAATTTCTATTTTTTTCCTCATTAGCTTTGCTGCTGGTAATTTTATTATCACGCACGGTAAGCAATTCTTTGTTTTCCCGTGCATGGATAAATGAGGAAAATTTTTGCGCCCATGAGATAAAAATCGTTATTCCAGTTAACGAACTAGTTGCTATTTTAAAAAAGTTTTACAAAACAAAAACGGTATGTAGAAGCAGGCTGTTAAGAAAATTTATTATGACTTTAAAAAAAAATTGATTTCGAGATCAACTCTATCATTAAAATCTCAGGAACAATTGAATAGTCCCAATTATCATTTGTTATTTGGCAGTAAATTTGAAGTTTGTTAGGTTGGTTGACCAAAAGTCCCCTTATTTGTCAAAATATCGAAAATTTTTGAATATAAGTTGTTCAGAATTTAATTTTTTGGCTGTGTGTAAAATTTTTAGCAATTTGGATAAAAACAAAAATTTGGACATTTGTTTTTCATAAAATTTTTTTTGTTTGTGTTGTTTAATCAATTTTAAACCCTTTGCACAGAATAAGAAAAAAAGATAGGTTTGGTACTCTTACAAAGTAATTTTATTCATTTCTTTCACGGAATATTAACTATTGTGTTTTCCAGGTATTTTTTGTTACATTTTTTATTTTCTAATTTAAATACCAAGTTTCTCATAAGAGTTCAATTACCTTCGTTATATTAAAAATAAACATAAAACTTTTAATGAAAAAATCTTTAAAAAATAGGTAATTGGGTGTTCTATTAAAAAAATATAAATTTTATTTCTTTTGTTTAAGGTAATTTAAATAATTTGTTTAAGTGTTCTTTAGAATTTTAGAAGAAAAAGATAGAGGACGAATATTTATTTTTTTTTAATATAAAGAAAGCTACAAATATATTATTAATTTTTATTTTAAATATATATAATTTTTAAATAATATATATTATTAATTATTAAATATTTATATTTATATTATAAAAAATATAATTTAAAATTTTAAAAGGGAAAGTTTGAAAAAACAAAAAAATTTTTTATTTCTATTATTTTTTTATTTTTAAAATTTTTTTTTCTTTTTTGGGTCAATATGTCCCCAAAAAAATTAACCTGCCAACTTTTTTTTTAACAGGGAAATTTTCAAAAAAATTTGTGAAAGGGTCTGATTTTTTAGGCTTTGGGCTTTTTAAAAAAGAAAAAAAATTTTTTTTAAAAATGTATTTTTTAATTTTAAAATTTTTTTAAAATTTTATTTTTTTATGTTTTCTAGAACATCTTGAAAAATACTGTTAAGTTAATACATATCGAAATCAATAGCAGTAGTGGTATTATCAGGACAACATTCCTTTGTAGGGTTTTTTTTTTTTTTTTGTTATTTCGTCGAAAAAATATGTATACAGTGTGAATGTCGGAAAATTTTAAAAAATTATTTAAAAATTATTTAATTTTTTTTTATATTTTATTATAAATTATTTAAAAAAAATGGAACCCAAAAAAAAATTTTTCAAAAAATCTTTTGTTTTGTTTTCAAAAAATAAAATTTTCAATATAAAATATTTATATAATTAAAATAAAAAATAAAAATAAAAAAAAATAATTTATTATTAATTAAATAATAAATAAATAAATTTAAATTTATCTTATGTTCGGAATTCTTTAAAAAAACAAATTTATAAAAATTAAAAATAAAAAAATTTTCAATTCCTGATTTTTTAAAAATTTTCTTGTCAAAATTTTAACTTAATAGAAAAAAAATATACAAGGGAAAAAAAGAAAAATAAATAAAAAAAAAGTAAAAATTTATTGGGTTAATGTTTTTTTCAAAAAATTTAATTTCCTCTTTAACGATTCGAATATAAGAAAATTTAAATTTGGATAAAAAAAAAGGGTTTTTTTTTTTTTATCATTTTCACGTTTTAAAAAAAAAAGGCCAAAAAAAAAACGAAACTGTTTTTTTGCTCTTTTGCTTAATTTTTGGAAAATGGGTTTTTTCATTTTGAGCCCCTTTTTCAAAATTTTTTTCCAATTTTAGTATATATTTTTTGACAAGCAAGAAAACCATGAAAACAATAAAATCGTTATGTAGCTGAATTTTGGTGAGTTTTCACTGGACCACCAATGTTTATTTTTGCAATTAAACATGCCTACTATAGTAAAGGAAGATCGTCGGTAAATACAATTTTATTTACAAACTCTAGATCCTGCAGCATAAACCTAGCTATTTTCAATGCATACTCAGGTCGGTCCTGCATGTTTTGGAAGATTCTGGACGAACATAAATTTATAAGGATAAAATTTGTCAAATTTTAGGATTAATAAATTTTATAATCTGTTTATTAAGTTTAGATGCCGCATCCGAGATTGATATTTTAGGATTTTCTAAAATTTTTAAAAGTAGTTAGTGGTAGTCCAATTAGAAACTATTAAATACTAAGTATTTAATTGTTTTTATAAATGATACTCGTTGTAAAGGATATAATAAGTGATAATCCCTTTGCACTGTCGTTATATTATTAATCTTTCGTTGTAGCGTTTAATATACAGGATGATACATTTAAAAAAGTTGACGTTGCCTTTATTTTTCCATTCTTTATTGCGATTTTTTTAACTGATAGTTTAAAAAGATAATATGGAACAAAACTACAATATTTATATAAAACATTTTTCAAAAAAAGGCTTTAGGTGCCAGGTAAATATAATCAGAGACCCTGTGTATATTATAGCGTGTGATTGTTTAAATGAGTTAAAGTAGAAAACGTTTTATTAAGACGTAATCTCCAAGGCTTTATTTACGATCTACAGGATGTTTAATTTTTTTGTTTTTTTTTACTCTCTTTGTACATTAAGCCAATTTTAAAATTTTCGTTACATAGTCAAGTGGTGCTTGGGTACAACCAATAAAACCAAATATATAAATAAAAATTTTAATAAATAGGTTAATAAATAATTAGGCTGACCAGACAAATTACCTTATAGTCAAGGAAACAAAACAAGGCACTATCGATTTTTTGTGCAGTAAGATGGATTAAAATGTGGTTTTTTGCATTTAATTCAAATGAACGTCTACAAACTTTGTGAACAAATTTAAATAATGGCAAAAGAAAAACTGCGTTTGTGCATTATAAAAATGCATTTTAAAGTTTGTAATGATAAAAAATTTATAACTCAAATTTGGGCTCATGAAATTGGGCCTCAATTTGTTGCTAGGTGGTTTTTGAGGTCGCTGAACACAAATATGATATTGATAAGAGCCTGCGGAGTACCTGGTGTGCACTAAAATTGGTGTAAACGTTGTCTTACCTTTACACCATTTCCTTCTAATAATAGCCCAATTTTGTTACTTAGGCAGTTTTCGTGGTCGTAACCCTGATACTCCACAGGCTCTTGCCAATATCATATTCGCGTTCAGCGACCTCGAAAACCCCTGAATAACAAAATATGGCTAATATTAAAAAAATTGTCATAAGACTCCAGGAGATAACGTTTATACCGTTATTAGCTCACATCGACTACGCCGCAGGCTCTTGCCAATGTCATATTCGTGTTCAGGTTCAGGACCTGAAAACCTCCCAATTAACAATTTGGGCCTTTTTCATAATTATTTACCAAGTTATAAATTTTCTATAATTAAAAAATTTAAATTGCATTTCAAAAATGCATTTTTTAACGCGCTAATGCAGTTGCATGCATTTGCCATTAATTAAATTTGTTCGCAAAGTTTGTTTACATTTAAACAAATCGATTGAAAAAAATCCGCGTTCAAATCCACCTTACTGCACAAGTAAAAATAATTTTGTGCCACGTTTCCTCGACTTATAATAAAAAACACATTATATGATGTAATAAAAATGTCAAAATTTTAACACCTTCTCCTCCTTCTTCTGCATGTACAACAGCAGCAATTCGCTGGATTCGTGCTTATTATACCATTTTCACTATTTTGATTTTTTGTGAAAGTTTTCGTTAATGACTGTCTGTCAGTATGTTTTAGAAATAAGATGTTGGGATTTTGGGAATCTGCTATGATATCCTTATCAATTCCATGCGGGTTAATGCTGTACTTTGTAATAGAGGCATTTTTTGACTTGATCTCTGTACCAGCAGACGAAATAGATTTGGCTGCATTTAGGAGAAGAAAAAAAAAATGTAAAAATGAAAAAAATATATATTTAAAAAAAACCTGTAAAAAAAAAAATTTTTCAAAAATTTCAAAAATAAAATTTTCTACCTACTTTTTTAAAGGTAGATAAATTAAAAAAAATTTTTTGAAAAAAATTTTTTTTTAAAGGGGCAAAAAGTTACAAAAATCCAAAATTATAAACTTTTTCAAATTTTAAGTGAATGTCGAGTTCTTAAGCAATTTTTTAAAATTTTCGTGTCTGATGGTTGGAAAGTAGGGGATATAAATGAAAAACAATACTTTAAATTAATCCTGGTTCTACACTTTAAAATTATTAAAACAAAACGATTTTTCGAAACTGTATTTTTTTTTTTTTATTTTAATAACAACTTTAATCGACTTTTAAATAAAAACAAATAAATTACATTTGTTGTTTTATTATTAATAAAACCGAAAAAAAAATGTTGCTTGTTTTAGTGCCCTGTACCTAGGAGCAAATACTTAATAAAGGCACTTTAAATAACTTGGTTCAATTTAATTTAAACATATAAATTTAAAATAAAATTAAAAAATAATTTTGTCTTTATCTCAGATTGTTTTGGCCCCCAGGGTATGATTCCTACGTTTTTATTTAAATATTAACCAGATATCTAACACTGCGTTAAAAATTTAAAACATATCTTTTTGGTAAATGACAATTTTATGCAAAATGGCGCCTTCAAATATTTGCTTTTAGATACTTTTACTTTTCATTTAATGTCATATAATAGGTGCTAATAAAATAATTTCTAGGGACAAATAGAAAAAAATATAAATACAGGTAATTGCAAAAATCAAAATTTCCTTAATGCTTATATATTTCTCTTTGAAATTTGGTAATTAAAAATGAAACTTTTTTTTGAACGGTTCTTTTCAATACCTCTTTTTATATACAGTGTGTTTACGTACATTGGCGGCATATGGGTAACTTTTTTATTATTAGGTTTACGAAAAAAGTTATTCTTTATAAAAAGTTTTGCTTGGTCCAAAACCATAAATGCAAGATGTCAAAATTTATAAGTCGTATACAAGGTTTGTCGAATAATGTGATTTTTGCTTTAGAAGTCTTTTTCTTTTGCAATATTATAAATTATTATATAAAAAAAGAAATTTAAAATTACTTTTAAATATTTAACATTGGTTATTTGCATTTTAAAACATTTTTTGCAAAATGTTAAAATTTCAAAAATTAATTCATAATTAATCTATTAAATTTTTTAAAAATTTTTTGAATATTGTTATTTTGTAAATACTATTATATAATAATTTTTGATATTAAAAAGATAGATTTTACTCTAGGTAAAAAGAACATCTTTTTAACAAGTTCGTATAGACTGATAAATTTTAAAAAAAAAAAGTTTTGGACCGTGCAGAAATTTTATAAAACAACTTTTTTCTTAAATTAAAAAAAAATCTTTCTGCCTACTTACGAACATGTATATTAACCCTTGACCTTTGTTTTTAATATATCACATCACATTTTTTAAATTTACTTTATAATTTAATTTATTAATTTATACTATAACAGCAGTTTAATTACCGATGTCAAAATATTTTAAAAGGTTATTTTATAAGTACATAATATTTCTAAAAACTTTTATTATTTTTTTTTTTAATACATAATTGACAAATAACCATATACCGTTTTTTAATTTTTTGACAGGAATTTTTTTTTTAATTTTTACATGACAGACCCTTTATTGTTTTGCTTATTTTAATAAAAATATACATTTTATACAGTGAGTGATCTTTTGATTTTTAAGTTATTTTTTAAAATGCCCAAAAATTATTTAATCCGGCAAAACCTTTTTTGATAATAATTTTATCTCCTTATTTATGAACATAAAATAAAATTCTTATGCTAAGAAATATATACTTACCAGGTAAAAAGTTATAATACACCCAAAAAAAGATTCCACTTGCAGACATCATTTTAGCAAAAAAAAAACTTTTTAAATAAATAATTCAACAAAAATACATAAAGCTATTAGCTCCACTGTATACATTTTTTGCTTGTTAAATGATAGTCTATATTAATTTGTCAACATCTCATTACAAATTGTTGTTTATATACCTAAATAATAAAATTTTCCAGGGGATATCCACATTACCAAAAGTCATTGTTTTCATGACTAGTAATTATTTTTGGCAAGTCATATTAAGAGCAAACTATAATTTTCTCTTTTTTTTGGGATTTTTATTTTCCTCATTAGCTTTGCTGTGGGTAATTTTGTTATTACGCTCAGTAAGCAATTCTTTGTTTTCTCATACATAGATAAATGCAAAAAGTTTTTCAAATTATTGAACTGGTTAATATTTTTAAAAAGTTTAATTAAACAGAAATTCTACGTAAAAATAGTGCAACCTATTAACAAAACTAGGTAAAAAAATTAATTTTATATTTCCATTACTGTTTTGTCCATATGAGATATAGTTTATATTTATAAATTTCTAGCTTTTTGTCCGCGTGGACTATATGATATTAGCTATTTTGTTTTTCCCCGTTATTGCGGGAAAAAGACATTCGATACGTGCGACACCGACATCTGCTCTCACGTATCTGACCGTTCAGGTAGTCATTAGCCATACCTAATTATTTTTTCCCTGTCCACTCCATCGCGTCTCATCACATCACTCTGCCCGCGCTCCGTTTTCCATCACACACTCGGCGGCGTAACGCGAGTAGTGCGATTAAGTATTTTTATTTTATCGTATTTCATTTGTTATTATTTTCTAATATAAATGACGTTCATAAATGAGTTAGTACATAATCCGTTTTTATAAACAATCTTTAAAACTACTGACATTTAAATAACTTATTTTCATAACAAAACTGACATAAGAGGACTGGTTACATTTTTATATTTTTAAGTCCAGAAATGAGGAATTTCTTATACTAACTATCTACTATTTTTACGGGTAGGTAGGTAGGTTTAAAGTAAGTGGGTGTAACCCCCTTCCATCGCGACCGATCGGTATATTGTGGCTCACACCCTTTTATATTACTCCCACCAGGTCTAGACTTCTAATAAATCTGATGATCCTGTTGGGAGAGAGATCTTTTACCCCCGGCAACAAGGTGTCATTGCCGAGCACTTCGAATCTTAGTCGTGCCATTGCTGGGCACAAACACAGTATGTGTTCTGCCGATTCATCCCCCTCCATGCACCTCTCCATTTTTACGGGTAATAGAAACCTAATTACCAACCCCCAGTATCGCCGTAAATTAGTAAAATAAACATTTTAAGGTGCAATGACGATCATTAAATCTTGGGCATAAAATTTGTCAAATTTTGACTTTTCTGCCAATTTTTGTAAATCGCTCCTTTTTACATTGTTTTACTTTTAATTTCTATAAATAAAGCAAGAGGTAAAAGAACATATTTATATTTTATAAAAACTAACAAATTAATATATTAATTAACAATTTAATATTCTCAAACAAACGTAATTATCCTTCCAAACAAATTTAATATTTTATTGTTTTTTTCTAAGACAGAGTTTAGTGTTCCAGGCATCGAAGACTAAAGCCGGGCGTAATCCAGATTTCCTCGTAACTCATTTTACGCCTCTTAAATTTTATCCTTAAGTTCGTTTACGTTTTGCAGCCTAAACTCATTTTTCCTATATTTTTTTAACTAATAAGCCCCCATTTTCCATAACATTTAAATACACTACGGGGGCCAGGGTAAAACCCCTGATACGCTTCTTCCATCCATTCATCACTTCCCGGGCCGTAGAACGGGATATTTATCTTGTTGAAAGATAAAATTTCTGTAAATCACCCAGTACAGAAAAGCATAATATTCTGTAGTAGATCTATATATAATATATACCTCCCTTGAACCTTCCTTCGATAAAATAACATACACCAAGTCCATGTACTCAGCCATCCCCAAACATTTACCGAAAATTGCCCCCCACTTTTGCCTTTTTTGGTATATTTTTCATCAAATCTTTTCTTTGAGGCCTGTATCCCTTAAAATTTCCCGATTGAAGCACGACTGAAACATTTTTTCATTGGTGAATATTATTTTTTCCCCAAAAAATTGGGAGTTTCCAAATAAAATTGAAGAGCAAATCCTATGCGTTGTCCTTTATTTACATTTGTTAAAAACGGTTTTAAGGCTGTCGGCTGGCAAACTGGATTTTTGCCTTGTTCTTCGCCGTGCCCTTCTAATCGATGCAAAAATTGTTTTCCTTTTTTGCTGAAACTACAGATTTAAAGGTTGGTTTTTTCTAAAAACATTGATTAAACTATTGTCTGTTCTGGATTCAATAGTTTGGGGCGACCATTTCCCAGCTCTTTTTCAAAAGTGTTTTCCTGTCTTTTTTTTTTAACAAAATGAATAGTACTCTTTGGGATGTTAAGTTTTTCCCCCACCCCCCTTTTTGGCCAACCCTTTTGCTCAATATAATGAATAATGAATTTTTTTTATAAAGTTAAGTTTGGCTTTTAAAAAAAATATTTTAAAATGAAAACGGACACCTGTTTTTTATTGGGTTTTTTTAACAGGTATTTATATTCAGTAGATGGTGGCATAAGCCTTTTTAGAAAGGGAAAAAAATTCCCAAGAAAAGGCCGTTTAAATATTTTTTCTTGTAATTTATGTTTTTAAAGGTTTTTTAAAAAGAATACAAAAAAGTGATTTGGACAAAAGTTTTAAATTTTTTTACGAAGATATTAGATAAGGCATTTAGAAAAATAACTGACGATCGGAAAATAGAAAAGTCGTCAATAATATATTGTTTTAATGAACACCTTGTATTTTATTGAAAATTTCCCTTTTAAAAAATATTTAATTTTTCTATGTTTGTATAAGCAGTTTGGTAACAATCTGATTTTAAAAAATTTTATTTTATATGCAATGAAGCAGCTCTTCTTAGGTCTAGAAGTCGTAAAGAAATAAAACTTCTTCTTGGACCCAGCCCAGCCAAGGATGACGACAGATAACAAAACAAATGAATTGACGTATTTTGTATTTAAAAAAAATATTCCCTTTTTTTCTACTGAAATAACGTGTATCCCTTTGTTAGTTATATTATATCAATTCATTTGTTTTGTTTTTCGTCTCTGCCGCGAAATCCAACAAAAAGTTTTTGGCTTTACCACTCGATAAAAGGGAGGTGCTCAAATTAATATAAAAAAAAATTTAAAGTTGAATTATTATAAAACATAGATATCTTATATATTTTTAAATGGGAAAAACGCAAAGATTTTATATATTTAATAAAATACAGGGTGTTTGGTTAAAATTGATATTTTTCATTTTTCCATTTTCTGATCGTCAGTGGTTTTTCTTAATGTCATATCTAAAATTCTCATAAAAAGTCCTAAATCTTTTTTGTGTTTCTTTAAATAACACCTTTAAAAACATGCCAGACTATAAGAAAAAAACCTTTTCATTTACTAAATTATATCAGTCGGTATATTTTGGTAAAAACAGTCTTATAGCAAAAAAAATCAAGGGTAATAAGAAAAAACAAGGCAACTTTTTTTTGACCAGGTTTTCATAATAAAATTCCCTTTTTGTCAAGTTTTGTTTACCAATGTAATTTTTCATTTACAAGTTCAGTTTTTGTATCATCATTCCACAATAATTCGTTGTTTTTGTTTTACCTGCTCTCGGAAAAACCCTTTTTGAGCACCCGCATACAGGTCCGGGCTTAAAATTTTTTATTTATTATTGTACCTACTTTTTTTATATTATCTAGGTTAAAACAAATTGCAGGTTTCAATATAAAGCAAGTCTTTCGAATTATTGTGGACTGGACCATTCAAAAAAGTTTAAAGTTTAAATTTTTTTAACATTTTTGGTATTATTTTTTCTTAAAAATAATAAACTTTAGAATAAAAACCCGCTTTTCTGCTGCAGATATTTATTTATATTTATTTAAAATTAAAATGTCAAAAAAACCCAAAGACCATTGCATTTAATTACTTATTAAGCATGTTTTTGTTAATGGGAAGTCAGAGAAGGTGGTGGAGGAGGTCCGGGTTTTCCACCCTCTGGTGGTGGTGGTGGTGGTCCCCGGGCCTCCGAAGAAATAAAAATAGTTATTTACACCACCAGCAATATTTTGGTACAGGGGTACAGAGTATCTTTATTCAAAATATTTTAGAAACGTCGTAAAAGGTGTACATTTTTAAAGAGCCATTTAACCAACAAAGGTATTAATAAGAGAAATTTTATTAATAATCGGGGAACACCCGGTGCGGCAGTTGGATTAGATCAGTAATGGCCAATTAATTCCCGAGTTAGTTACAGTATTTTTTTCGGCAATCATTTCGTTATTTAATTGTAAAAATCATATTTTTTTTATTTTTTTTTAATGTATCTCTTCTTTAAGGCAACGAACTTGACAGATTTTTAAGGGGTTGTTATTTGTATGACAAGGTTATAAATAGATTAAATGTCTAAATTTGTGTATTTTAGGTAATCTTTACTATAATGGTTAGTAAATTGAAAATCAATGCATGATTTTGTATACGTTAATTATACTTGTAACGCCGAAAAACTATTTTTTGTCATTTAAAAATTGTTGCTTGCCATGGGAAGGGAAATTTTATTGTTATGGGATTCTTAAAATATGAAAAATTTAAAATTAAATAAAAATATTTAATTTTCTCTTAATTTAAATTTAATAATTAGTAGCACAAACACAAAGCATTAGATTGTTGCTTACAAGAAGAGGATGACATTGATTTCACCAAACCGACAAAGATATTTTAAACCTAAATTACATACAGAAATGTTTTTTATACAATGGCAATTTAGTAAGCACATAAACAGAGACTTCTTACTGTGGAACAATATCATGACAATACAAAAATACCAATGACCATAAAAATATCTGTAGGTAGATGTAACTGACAATTTGTTTTATATACCTATTTATATTCTGGTCTTTAAATAAAACGGTTTTATAAAACAAACAAACAAAAATATTGTAAACAACTTTTTTTTGACATTAGCTGAGTTAATAAAAATTTTTAACCGGGGTAAAATAAAAATTTTTAAGCAGGGTTAAAAAAAAATAAAAAATTTTTAGTAAAATTTTTTTGCAAGAATTGTGGATTTTTAAATTTTATATCTGGTCCCAAGGCTAGAAAGAAACCCTTTGGTTCAAATCCCAAATTTTATCTATTGGAAAATCTGTAGACCAAAAATAAAAAAATTTTAAAAAAAGGTGAAAAATTTTTTTTTTGTA
>JAHBCN010012321.1:0-26930 GCA_019359885.1 Listronotus oregonensis
TATGTTGCAGACTTGGACAAATTTATTATTTGGAAAGGGGGATCAACAAACTGGAAATATTGGACAAGTGTATAACCAAAAGGAGATTATGTAAAAAAAAAAAAAGGTTTACCCAAACAAGTAAGTTTTTTTTATTTTTGCACAGACTTTTAAACCTCCCCGTAATTAGCAACATACGATTAAATTTTTTATCATAAAAAATACAGATGTTACATTAAGGAACCACCTTAAAGAAACCTGGTTTTTTTAAGAAGAATCCTGAAAATGGTTTCTGCCCGATATTTTTAAATTTGTTTGGGAAAAAATTCGCGCAATTTTTTTGTGTAAAAGGATTGTTACCCCCCTTTTTATTTTTAATTTTAAAAAAAAAAAAATTTTAATTTAGTAGCGAAACTTATTTAGTGTTATCTCAATTTTTTTTACTTTATATATTCAATTGTTATTGTAGTTTTTGTAAATTTTTTTGGGTATCTTTTCTGTATAAAAAGTGGTGCCAATTTTATAATTTCAATTTTTCAAATTTCCCATGATTTTTGGGCCTTTTTTAAACAAAGTCTTAAATTTTTTGGGAAAAAAACAAATTAATCTTTTTTTAAAATTAATGTACAGTTAGTCATGGGGAAAATTTTTTAATCTTTAAAGGGGGCTCATTTGGGGGGGTTTTTAAGCCCTATTGGCCATTAGAAAAAAAATTTCAAATAAAACCAGTATTTTTTTTTTTTATTTAAGAATTTTAAATAATATAACCTATTCATAACCTTTCTATGGCTTTAAAGTGCCAAGTTTTATTTGTTTAAGTGAAAAACAATTAACTATTTTGTCTTCTGAAAACAACAGCCAACAAAGTTTTTTCCTTTCATACTCTTTTGTGATTGGAGTCAACTAAATGC
The DNA here is from genome assembly GCA_019359885.1 of Listronotus oregonensis. NCBI lineage: Eukaryota > Metazoa > Arthropoda > Insecta > Coleoptera > Curculionidae > Listronotus > Listronotus oregonensis. Next base: position 891 of record JAHBCN010012321.1, read on the forward strand.
AGTCCTTCCAAATCTTTTTTACGAACTTTGGAATTACAAAAAAAACGTTTAGAAAGAGTTAAAACCTTTTGATCTTTTGATAAAACAAACACCTGTAAGTTCTCCAATTATATGAGGCCCATCGAAGTAAATAGATAAGTCGTAGTACCTCCATTCCTGGCGTATGCATCACAATTTTAAGTAAACCATCCCCGCGCTCTCTCCGATCCCCGCACGGCCCATTCGATGATAATCAGTCATTTTCAAAGCTTGTCGCAACAATTTTCGGGTTTGGGAAGGGGGGTTCTTTTTTACTTGATGGGGCCTCATATAATCTGGATCGAACTTCACGTAAGTTCGTTTGATCTAACGATTATATTCGGCCCCATCTCGTAAATAAGATAAAGTCGTAGATATTTAGAGATTTGTTGCGAGGTATTATTATTCTTTAATTAAAATATATACACAAAGTTATAAAGGTCTCATTTTATTTATTTTATACTAACTAAAAAGGTTAGGTACATTATAATTTTTTTTTTTTTTTTTTTGATGTACTTACAAGAAAAAACCTAATATATTTAATAGATCTAAAAATAGAAAAACGAAAACGATTATAAACTGGGAAACAACAACAATAAACGACTAATAATTAATTGAAACATTAATATCTAATACGCTACATAGTTTTTAGAAAATTTTAACCGTTTAAAAACGGTTTCTGAAAAGCCGTATTAAAGGGTCTGTTATATACCTCCAAACATCCGGATTTTTTAGACCAACCTGCTGAGAGTCAATTGTATCTATATTTAATCCTTTCCTTTTTGCCGCAGATGTGGATGATGTCTTGTACTATAAGGACTAAACCTATTAACATCCAACCATTTAACCAAAATTTTTTTTAATCCACGGCTTAGCGTTTGGGCGGTTGCTTTTTTATGCGGTTTTCTAAAGGATATAAAGAGACTTTTTTCCTTTCCCCCTAAAGTTTTTGTTTTTTCTAAATAGGTAGTAAGAGTTTTGCAACACAACATTGTGGTCTGATTTTAGAAAAGGTAATTGCATTATAGGTTGGCTTCTATTCCTTGCAGATGTTTTGGTCCGCCCTGTAATGGCAATTTCAATTCTAGAGTTAGAATAAATATTCAACCTATGAGCCACAAGGTTTGCAACCTCTGTCCCGTTGCTAGAGCCAACAGTGTTACTAGCTTTTTGTGTTAATAACTAAACTTATATTATCATTGTCTAGAGTTCTTACATAATTTAATCGCCGAGGGTCCATGTATTCTCATACTTGGGTAACCCTGGTGCATATACCCCCTTTAAAAACTTTTTAATGCGAATCCTGGTAGATTTGGGTCTGCTATTTGTGCTTACCGACCTGTACGTGTTTAGGAACTGTATGAAACACCTTTATTAAAGTGAAATGTTAAAAATTCCAGGATGTTTGTTACAGAGATAGAAAAGGGATTAATATTTTTCTGAGAACAGAATTCCCACCACAGCTTTAATCCCGAACTGTACTGCTTTAAAGTGCTTTTTCAATAGAAGCCTACATATATTCCAAGCTCTTGTACCTTTGTATCTGTAGTGCTTTCCGATAATCGTCCCCCCATCAGAGAAAGTTTGGTTGATAGGGGTGAGGGGGTTTTATTAACAAAAAAGTAATTTTTTGTTAGGTAAATATAACCGGTTCAGAGATCAATAGGGACAAAAAAAAACGGGATACCAGGGCTGCGTGGGCCAGACAGGTACAACCACGATTCCTTCAGCCTTATCAGTGATAATTTTTGTAATGTCTTGGAATAAGTAAAGGGAGGAAAAGCTAAAAGAAAAATTTTTCCAATAGGGTGAAAGCATTTATTGCAAAGGCATCGGGATCATTCTGCCATGACACATAAATTTACATTTGGTATTTAGACTTAAAATAAACTAACGGGGTTTTTCTAAATGGTACTAATTTTGTAAAAGCTGAATCGTTAAGAGACCACTCTGTGTCAATCTGAAAGACAGAGGCGGTGTCTGCCTCCCTGATCCCCCGATTTTATGTACAGGCAAAGATATAAATGTTTTTCTTTTTACACCATTGCCAGATTGTTCGACTTTAATGCGTTTAGTTTTGAAATTTTACGCTTCCCATACGGTTTATAAGGCAATTGCTGTGTTGTTGTCCACTCTGCATAAAATCGAGCAATCTGATAATTCCTTTGAAAACATTTCAACCCAAAAAATACCGCCAAGAGTTCCAAGTAGTTTATGTGATGATTTTCTCTTGTTCTGACCAGATACCTTGTGCATTTTTTTTTTCGAGTGAGCCCCCATCCTATTAAGGAGGCATCCGAGAAGATCTCTTTTTTCAAAATTATTTTTCTTAAGCAAACTTTTTCTATTGCTTTTAAGTTTTCGAAACCATTGAAATTCATCACTTAAGTACTTGGAATTTATAAAGCATTAAAATTTTCTCTGTGTTCATTAACCAAATATTTCTCCGCAAACATTTTTGTATAAAACCATAATCACCGCTGGAAAACTGAAATCAGTTTTCCTAACATTTTTGGAAATTCTAATGAGCAACTCTTTTTATTTGCAAAGATGTAATTAACAAAACAAGTTTTTTTTTTTATTTTTGGTATACCAATTTTCATATCCACAGAGTTGTATTCGAAACCTAGATATCTACATATTTGTGTGGTTTTTTGTGAACTTTATTATAATTTATTAGAAAACCCAAGGATTCTAAAATGTTGATAGTTTCCTTGACATTTTCAAACAATCTTTATAAGAATTCCCCAAAAGCAAAAAATCATCCGATACAACTGATCGAACCTTTGTTTCAAAAATACATTATATTTTATCAATTTTGTAAAAAGATCCCAAAATTGATCAAAACAAAGGCAATTATATTGAAAAACCATATCTTGAAAATAAAATTCAGGTATTTTCATCCTGTTGTCAATAGGGATAAAAAAGGTAAGCGTCCTTTAAACTAATTTTGACATGAAACATCCTTGTGTAATTATATTGATACCACCTTTTGATCCTCTAATTTAAAGTGTTCATTTTTTATAAAACGGTTTAGATTTTTAAGATTCAAAATAAGCCTAGTCAGATCGGGTTTTTTGGAATAGTAAAAATGCTTGAAATAAATTGATCTTTACAAGGTTGAACACGGGATATGGCTCCTGATTTTAAAATTTTTGATAGCTTTTTTACTATTTCCAATTTAGATGCCCATCTAGGTTGTTTGGAAAAAAAGTTGTTTTGGCTTTTTGTAAAAGGAATTTTTACCCTTTCACCCAGGACAAAAACGCTTGTCCTGGGAAAAATTTCCATTTTTTATAGAAGTGTTTGCCTTCCCTTGTATTACCTACCACTAATGACGTCGACTCCCCACTCGCCCCGGTATTGGGATGTTTTTGGCCCGGTTTCTGGTGTCCGACCGAGTTCACGGTGAATTTGGGGGTTTCGTGGGAGCTTGACTGACGGCCCCTCCTGGCTCCCCGAAAATTCTTGGGTGGACCTTTCCGTTTAAATTTCCCTTCGTTTTTTTGGGGGTTGTTTTGGGTTAATAATTGTTTAGAAGAAACTTGTAGATCTTTTGCTATTTAACCCTTTTTGCAAATCTTCCCAACAACCATTCATCTTTTTTGACCCATAAGAGGGTCCTTTAGATCCTTATTCAAGTTTGGGAAGGTTCTTCTGGACATGCTAAATATATGATGAATGTCAGCTAAAGGGGCCTGGTCGCTTAATTGTTAATAATATCTTTATTTCCCCTTTCATCCTCTCCCCCCTTTTTTATTTAACAAGCTGGTAATTGCTTTACTTATAGCCGGAGACTTGCATAATTTGACCACTCACGAGGCGTTCATCTCGTTTTTTGACCGAGCAACAGCGGCATGCTTGACCAATGGATTTAATTTGGGGTCCCAAAATGTTTTGCATTTTCGGGCGAAGGATATTTCTTAATTAATTCAAGCTTTCCTTCTGCATCTAACCCCATCTTTATAATGTGTAACCATCGGTCTCCCACATTCGGGTGAATGGGGGCACCATATGAATGTCGTATAACCTCCGAACCCAATAGCGACAAGATGTCGGAATGTAGACTCGGGGTTTGATGGTGCCTGCTTCGTTCGCTGAGTCCCCTGAAGAAAAAGGAATTCCCTTTACTTAATATCATTGATCGAGAACTGACAACAGGTCCCGTCAAGGCATATAGTGGTTTTTTGGTTCATGTCATCATAAACATGAAAAAAAAAAGCTTGGATAACATAATCAGTTAAGGCACGAAGTGGTTTTTTGTTTATGTCATATAAAATGAAAAATACTAAACTGATAACATAATCAGTTTTTTATAACAGTGGTTTTTTTTCATGTCATCATAAACATGAAAAATTCAAAAGCAAACCATCCACTACGACATCATAATCAGTATGTACTGCCTTCTTTTCCAACTAGTGTCTAACATTCTCATTATCATAAATGATCCAATATTTATTATCTTTATTAATTATTTTTCCCCTTCTTCCGCCGAGGACTCGTGTAACGAATTTTGCTCCGAGTCAAGTCTGATCGTTGATCTGACTCATCAGATTCCGAACTCGAATATTTTCTGCGCTTTTTGCGCTCAAGTTTTTTCATCCTTTTTCCAGGCTCTCCAAGGTTTTTTAAAAATTCTTGCATTACTCACAGGTGAAACACTGCGTTTTTTTTTTCTCGAAACTTTAGGCATAATGGCACTCAACACTCACTTTATCGGTATCTAATTTAAAAAAAAAACAAACAAGCTTATAGCGAACGCGATATACTTTTACCATCGATGTGATTCGATACGCACAAAAACAAAGACTGATTATACATCAATGGGCCGTGCGGAGATCGGAAGAGCGCGGGGATGGTGTTTATTTTAAAAATTGTGATGCATACGCCAGGAATGGAGGTACTAGACTTATCTTATTTACGAGATGGGGCCGAATATAACCTCTATTGGTAAAAGTAAGTTGATCCCAAGTAATTAGATTAGCTTATCTCATGTAAAGTCATCTGATTTGGGCCCAATAATAATAATGGCATTGTGCCTAGCTGTATTGGGTAAATAAACTTTTAAGAAATATTATACATTTTATAAAAATATTGATACTGGATAGTTAATGTAAAATGTTACTATTTACAAAAAATAAATAAATGTACAATTTGGTTCTCTAAATGTGGCATAGTATTTGTAAAAACTTTTGACAGTATTCAGACGACACTGTTTTAGCTGGGTATAGTAAATAAACTGATACAAAAAAATTCCCAGTTTCTTTTTTACAATTAAAGGTAAAAAACAACCACTTTTACATAGGTCAGGCAGAAAAAAATAACATTATTATGTTTAAACAACATAAATATTACTTGTTACAAACAGAAAGTTCAAATTTTGCCAGGCATTTTCTAGAATCAAATCAATTGTTTCCATTTAATAATCCGAAAATTTTATATACCACCACAAAAGTAAAATGCAAAACATTAGTCAGTTAAAATGTTCAAACCTAATAAAAACCCTACAATAATCTTTAGCACAATTAGCTTGAAGTTATGAAATAATATTTTTTTAAATAGGTATACACCGAAATAACCAACAAAAAGTAAATCAAAAATCAAAAGAAGCCACGAAACAAATTAGGAGTCAACAGATTTTTTGAGTTCGGTGCCACTAAAGCACCAAATACAAAACTTAATTAGAAAAGATATGAAATACCCGATACAAAATATAGTGGAAAATACATTTTATTTAACAACCTTTTATTTTATTATTTTTTTATATTTAGTGAGTATTTTTCTTTAGTCCTGGCACCGACCTTAAAAATATTTGTAGGCCTTCAATTTGTTTGTTTCGCGCTTCTTTTAATTTTTTTTTTTTTTTGTTAATTTAGAGCATACATAAGTCGATTTAATTTTTTAAATTACCTTTTTATTTCGTAATTCGTAGTTTTAAGTAAAAACTGAAATATATGTTTAAAGATTTTGTTTCTGATTTTTTTACATGCAGTGGAATTTGACCAAGGTCTTAAGATGTTTTCCCTTTGACACCACACCCGTAGCTGATATCAAAGCCGTTCATATGATAAAAAGTACGATTTTGATGCAACCTTTACCGTGGTCCAAGTTAATGTACATGAAAACCAATAAAAAAGAAGGGTTACAATCCAATAGTTTTGGAAAAATGTGTGGAACAGACATATGTACATACATACATACAATTATAAATTCACCTAAAAACTTTGTATATATATATATATATATATATATATATATATATATATATATATATATATATATATATTATTATATTTATATATATATATATATATATATCAGGGTGTCCAAAAGTAATGGGACACAGAACAAGCAGATTCTTAGATCAAATAATGCAATTAACGTAACTTCTTATCCCAAGTTGATAATAACTAAGATACAGGGTGTCAAACTTTTAATTTTGTTTTCGTTTTTTCATAATAATTTCTTAACTAAGTGACATAGCTGTACGAAATTGGGGATTTGGGGGTTTTTTGAGGCGAGAAATTTAAATTCGTCCATACTTTTAATGTTGCTGGTAGAGGGCGCTAGCTACGGTCTACCCCACTTGCTTTAGATGGTATAACTTTTTTTAAGCTTTGTGTATTGACGCTTTTTAAAAGATCTTTTTAATGGTGATACAACACCACAGGCGTAAAAATTGCTACTAGTTTGTTAATTTAAACAGTTTAGTATTTCGACTAATAACAAAGTTTTTAATGGCAGACACTTAATTCGAATAACTCTGTATACCCTGGGACTTGCAGCGAATCGGTTCCTTTCTAGAAAGTCTGGCGAGTAACCCATAAAATATTATATAATTATAATAAATATTTAATTGGTCCCATATTTACAAAAATGACTTAAAAAAGAAACACATATTCTCTCTTATTTACAGAAGCCCAAAACATTTAATGTTATAAATTTATTTTTAATAAAAAATCCACACTATTATTATTGGATAACGTATCGTTGATAACGTGTTGCTTTCCTGCAATAAAATTTTAAAGCTCAACTTTGCTGAGCTGCCTCATTAGTTTATATTTGGTATCGGATGTTATAAACCGTTACAACGCCGATAACAAATGTCGGCGTTGCATGAAATTATCAAACTTTTTTATTTGAAATGCTTAGCTACACTTAAAATTTTAATATTATTCCTAGTTAATAATATAAAAATTTGTGGGTATCTTGCTTTTTAACTGACTTAAAAAAGGGTTATCGATGTCAGAAAAGTTTCGTTATAAAAGAGTAAGTTTTTTTTGTGTTTATTCCATTATATTTTACAAAGAAAGTAATTGACAAAGTGCAGAAACGATTTTACTTCATTATTGAGTATTTAAGAAGCATTAAATGACTTTTGTATTTATAGAATATAACTGTTTGTTAACAAAATGGATATATATCAAACATTTAATGTATATCTGATATAATTATATCATAAATATTCGATATTTTGATATTTATAATAAATATCTGATATCTGCTTCCAAACCAATATACAAAATTTTATATATAGTAATATGTAATATGTCTAGCCACATAGTAAATTCCTCCGTTTTTTAAAATGGCTAGCCACTTTATAAAACGCTGCCACATTGTAAAATAATCGTTTAGTTTAAATTATTTTATAATACGGCTAGTGTTTTTAGCCATTTTATAAATTGGCCGATCAAATACGACCCACATTCTTAAATAGATGATTATGATAAAGAAAAATTACAATTACAAAGGAGAAAATCTAACCAGACCTAGGTTATAGTTTGGAAGTGTTGTTACAGTCCTCAATGCATCCTATTTAGGTGGTAAATGTATATTACGTGGTTTGACCCAAATAGGATGCAATTATTGGGGACCGTAAACAACAACTTCCAACCTATTACCTAGTTTTGGTTAGTTGTTGTTAGGTTTTCCTCCTTAAATTGTAAATTTTCTTTATCTTAATCATCTATTTGAGAATGTGGCTCGAATTTAATCGGCCAGTTTATAAAATGGCTAAAAGCACTAGCCATATTATAAAAAAATTTAAACTAAACGATTATTTTTATGGTCGCGTTTTATAAAGTAGCTAGCCATTTTAAGTATTTGTATTAGTATGTATGTCCATGCATACCCCTGAAAATATTAGTCAGATTGAAAAGTTGAAACCAGTAAATGTTTTATCAAAATCGGTTCATTAGTTTTTAATGGCCTGGAATGTTGTTAAAAGCTATGTGTGTAAATTTTAAAATAGTTACAACAAAACTATTGCTACTTATTACTAAAAAAATATTTGTTTTTATTAATAACTAAATATTAGCGAACAAAAAGGTAATTTTAAAAAATTAAATCAACTTTACAAAAAATTGACTTAAAATTAGGAAATAATATTTTTTATACAGGGTGTCCCAGAAGTAATGGAACACAGAGCAACAGCAGATTCCTTAGGTCGAAATAATGCAATTAACATAAACTTGCCTTACCCCAAAGTTGATTATAACTAAGATAGGTGTCAAACTTGAAATTTTGTTTTCGTTTTTTTGTAATAATTTAAAACACCTCGCAATTTTCCTATAGAAAATGGGCTTCGCTGTTCAAAAGTCTCCACAGGCACAAAACCCGAAAACCCTTTAATTTGGTTATTAGTTTTTTTTTTGTATTGGGATTTTTATATTTAATCTTTTTCTAATTTTCTATTTTGATTACCGTTACTTGTGTCCTAAAACCTACTTATGTACCATATTTTTAGGTTCTAATCCTTCGGAAAGTGTCCCATAATTTGAATGAGTCAGTCAGTATTACAATGGGCTATTTTTGAAATTGAATATCTCGGAAACCACTTGACATAAATTTCTTATTTGTTTCAGGGGTAGTTAATTTATGTATGTAAATTTACACCCGAAATCTCATACCTTTATGTGAAACAATAACGAAGATATAACAGGGGGGAAACACCACTAAAAATCTTTATGCCACCTAAAAAATCCTCAAACACAGTTACCATGTAAAATTTTAAAATAGGATAATCTCACAGTAATGTATTTATTACATTTGTTGTGTTATGGATAAACGCCACATTGAAAACTTTCTACAAGCATTGCTTAAAAATGGTTACATTTTTAGGATACAGTGTGTAAAAAAAAACTTCAGACTTAGGATATTCCTTTTATTTTTAAATTGAGTATTTCGGTTGCATCAACCACTGAGAAACATTAAGCGAAATATACCTTGTGTTAAACTTTTGTGACTATTATTGACCAGTGGTGCAGCTTCGGGTAATTTTATTAATTTTTTTGCTACTATTTCGTCAAAACTTTTTTGGTATTAATATTTTTAATAATAATTGGGTACATGATACGTATTTCTGCTAAGGCCTACATAAAAAAGAAACTCTTAACCCTTAACTGGTGACCATACGTCTCACAGACTCCGCATGATGGTTTACGTGTCGGCATTCCCCACCATAAATGTGTAGCCCGGCGCCGTTCCGTGTACCTTCATACCCTTCAGTGTTCTTACAGATGCCTTAGAGAGAGATACGTCCTTCGACTATTTTTCAGTTATTTATATCTCGGAGTCTAGTAGACGCAATGTCACTATTAGTGTAATTAAAATATGGCTGGTTGCCGCCCGACTGTAAGTGCGTTAGACGATGATTTTGAGGAAGTTTGCACAAAATGGTATAATGAGGCGAACAGTGATATAAGTGATGATGAAGTGGAAGAAGAAAACTGTATAGACAGTGATCATTTAACGGACAGTGAACAAGAAATTAGTGAAAATGAAGTAGAACATGACTCGGAAACGACATCTAGCGAAGACCAGGAAGAGGACGTCGATTCCGGTTATTATTACTATGGAAAAAATAGATTTAAGTGGAGTAAAAAAGAGCCAACCAGAAACGTCCGTACGCCTAGTCATAATATAATTGTACTTCCATCATTGCATTCACATGTAGAAAAGTCAGAGAGTCCTGTTTATTATTTCAATAAAATGTTTTCGCCAGATATGTATAGTCTTGTTGTCAAGAGAACTAATGAAAAACTCGCAACTTTTCGGCCAAAATATAAAAAATATAATAAGGAAAAATCCGAGTTAGCAGATACCGATGAAATAGAATTCAGAGCTTTTTGGGACTGCTTCTCTATACTTCTATTTACAAGTCAAATCATGAGGATGTACGAAGTCTTTTGCTACGAACGGAAAGGGAAGACCCATATTTCGAGCAGTTATGTCACAGAAGCGTTTCCTAGTCCTAATGGCTGCTCTAAGATTTGACGATGCCTCGGACCGAGAACAAAGGGCAAAGGATAATCCTGCTGCTGCTATCCAAGAATTTTTTGATATATTTGTCCGCAATTCAAAAACACCTATAAAGTTGGAGCCAATGTGTGCGTAGACGAGATGCTTGTAGGCTTTAGAGGAAAATGTCGTTTTAAAATGTCATGCCGAACAAACCCTGTAAATATGGGATAAAAATCTTATGCATGACTGATGCACGAACTGGGTATTTACACAACGCCTACATTTATGCTGGAAAAGGTTCGGATGGATTTAGCTTGACAGACGAAGAAAGAAGAATGAGTATACCTTCTCAAGCAGTAATTAGACTAGTCAAACATATTTACAATACTAATAGAAATGTGACTGCCGACAATTGGTTTAGTTCAATTGAGTTAACGCATCATTTACAAAAAATAAACTTACCTACGTCGGCACAGTTAGAAAAAATAAAAAAGAAATCCCATCCCGTTTCTTCCGCAACGCAATCGTAATGAAGGTGATACTTTGTATGGATTTACAAAAACATAACACTTTTATCCCATACAACTAAGAAAAACAAAGCTGTAATAATAATTTCCTCTATGCATCACTCCATAGAAGTCGACAGAGATAATGGATTACCAGAAATAAATTCTTTTATAATTTGACCAAAGGGGTGTAGATGCGATGGATGAAAAGTGTGTAAAATATTCCTGTAGCCGCAGAACAAGAAGATGGCCCATGGCTATTTTTTATAGAATAGTAGACATATGTGGCGTTAATTCCTATATTATGTTTAATTCTATACCGACAAATAATTGGACTAGATTCAAGTTTATAGAAACCCTGGCAGATGAACTAGTTTCCGCACATTTACATAGAAGGTTTGAAATGCCAACCATACAGAGGCAACTGAAACAACTGATTGGAAGTATTCTTGATGTTCCGGAAAATAAGGCCCATGATGAAGAAGAAAAGCTTGAAACAAGAAAATATTGCCACATCTGCCCATCCAAATTAAGAAGAAAGACTGCATATTTATGCACCAAGTGCCAAAAACCCGTTTGTTTGCAGTGTTCTCGAAAAATTTGTAAAAATTGTACCAGGGGGAGCAAGACTAATTTTTTTATAGTCTATGTTTCTGATTTGCAGGTTTTTTTGTAGAATTTATAATTTGCGTTTTTCAATTTTTTTTATATAAAATATCTTTATTATTAACGATATATTATGTTAATTTGCATTTGTTTGAATTTTTTTTTAAATATGCCTTATTTTATTTTGTATAACAAGAAATTTATTAAACTTTAATATTTTTATTTTAACACTTGGAATTTGATTGTTTTTTTTTCAATAAATTTAAAAATACAATGACAATGTTGTTTTATTAATTAAAAAAATGTTTTTACAAAATATTTTTTAATAGCTTTAAAAAAAACGCTTTTTTTAGGTAGGAGTCTGTCAGACTCATGGTCACCATTTATGTAATTAAAAATAGGGTCACCACTTAAGGGTTAAATAACTCGATTAGAGCTGTTTAGGAATCGAATCCAGAAATCGATTCCTTTTTAAGGATCCAAAGGCTGGAATCGATTACTTTTTAAAAATAGGATTTTTTATCCGGATTCGCTATATAATTTTAAAATGATCCGGAATCGATTGCTATTTAAAGGATCCGATTCCAAAAAAGAATCGATTCCTTATATTTCTAATTTGAGACAAATGTCGAAATCCGCCATTTTAAATATTCAAATTTTCACCCAAGTTTCTTAATTTCGAAATTTTGACGTAGCATCCCTAAAATCCTTATATCCTGAATCTCAGGCAAATTGGGTTATAAATGCCAAAATTCGCCATTTTAAATTTCCAAATTTTTATCCAAGATTCTTAATCAGCATCACTTTGATTTTCGGAAATTAAGGTAAAGAATTTTAAGAAATCTGCCTATTATGATCTTGAAATAAAGAAACACACCTAACGTGATTTTTAATTAAAATATTTTTTTTTTAGGCCGGGGAACACAACATTTAAATTAAACATTTTTTTTCCGTAATCATAGAGTGTGGTATCCAAAAACGGGCATATATTTTACTTGCATTTACGTTAAAAGTTCCGATTGCTCGATCTTTATAATATTTGTTATCCTTGAGATAACCCTGAGGGGCTTATAAATGGGACATTTAATTATTTCTATTCAGGGTGTCATCCAAAAATGAATTAAAAATTTAAATACATAATTATGTTTCGTATGCAATGAATTATTAAATGGTAATATTCCTGCAAAATTACAATAAAATGTCCCATTCATAATAGACCTGGAGCCGAGAGGGTTTTTGCATGTATCATAGGCCTCATGTTGAGGCTTTGGGGGCTGATAGACAACGTTAATCCCCACTTTGACTTCCCGGTATGGCATCCCTAAAGTGTAGCTTTTAGGAGGGGGTGAATTTTTAAACCTGTAAGTAATATTCATTCCCTTGGATCATAGTCCTCACTTTGATTATTAATTTATGTCGTCAAGAAGGTCGCCAAAGTCCGCGAACCCAATATACCATACCAATATGGCGTCACTTAAGGTCTACCATACTGACCGAAAGGTGTAATTTTTTCACTATAGACATGGACCATAGGCACCACGCTGTTGTTTCGTGATCATTGTTAACAATAAACTGTAAAACAAAGAATTCAAAACGCCATACCTCTGGGGCATCGCCAAGTGGCCGCCATAATGGGGCAAACATGTCATTTTAGCAATGAACGCCCCATTATGGCGGTCCCTTGGCGAAGCCCCAGAAGTATGGCTTTTTGAAATTTTTGTTCTACAGTTTATTGTTAACAATGATCACGAAACAACAGCGTGGAGTCCATGTCTATGGTGGAAAAATTACATTTTTCGGTCAGTATGGTGGACCTTAAGTGACGCCATATTGGTATGGCATATTGGGTTCGCGGACTTTGGCGACCTTCTTGACGACATAAATTAATAATCAAAGTGGGGCCTATGATCCAAGGGCATGAATATTACTTACACGTTTAAAAATTCACCCCTTCTAAAAGCTACACTTTAGGGATGCCATACCAGGAATTCAAAGTGAGGAATAACGTTGTCTATCAGCCCCCAAAGGCTCGACGTGGGGCCTATGATACATGCAAAAACCATCTCGGCTCCAGGTCTATAAGTCTCTTGAGGTTATCTCAAAAATCACATTTAAAAACCTTATAAAAATCTAGCATCGCAACTTTTGAAATACAGTTCAAAAAAATGTTCCATTTAAGGGTGGATTCATGTTGATCTCAGAAATAACATATTTAAATTTGAAAAATATTTACCAAAAACTAATTTGACCAAGAGTTACAGCACTTTAGAATGAGGCTAAAATTATATATCGTGGCTCGGGCTCCGTGCTAAAATCTTCCACGCTTGATTAATCACCTGGATTATGTAGTATCATTTGTATCGTAGTTTCCATTTGTAAGTATAAAAACTAAAGATGTTACGGATTCGTGATTCGATAAATAGAAATAGGTTTAACTGACCAGGTTAAAGCTATATAAAAAGAAAAACCGAATTTGAAAATAAAGGGAAAATCTAAAAAAAAAATTATTCACACCCTGTCTCATTTTTGGCCAGGGAATCCCCAATAAGCAATGACGTTTGATTTTTGAGAATCATCCTTGCTATAAACAGGGTGTTTCACAACTTATCTGACAAATTTTTAGGGATAGCAGAGGTCGTCAAAGCGAACATTTTTTGTTTTTAAACATATATCTGAAAATGCTTCGTTTCCGAGATACAGGGCGTTAAACAAATCGACTTATAAAATACCCTGTATAAAGGAAGTTATATTTTTTATAGTATAGGATTTGGTTAGAACGCAATAATCCTTTAAAATGCACTTCTAACCAAAAAAACGCTCATTGTTGCCTTGAAGGACCAAATTTACATCTATAACTTTTCTATCATTCACATAAATTAATATTCTTTTTATTTTTTAGCAACACCAATTGTCCTTCTGACGGATAAACAAATGTGTATGTTTTTGAAGCCAAAGATGAATGGATTGTCAGGAATACCAGATGCAAAAGGCTATGCGTGTGGATAAGTTGAAAACCTAGACTCCAGCTTGTGCTTGAAGATAGTATTACCAATTAATAGCATTACCATTTTATTTTTTTTAATGATAGCTTTTGAAATATGAATTTTTCAATATAAAGCATATTGAGGTAAAAAATATTTTAATTCTTGCACAATGTTAAATTAAAATTTAAAAATAAGTTACAAAACACAATCAATTTTTATAAAATTTGTTGGATATACAGTGTGTCTACGAGGGTTGGCGGCAGTTTATAAAAAGAAGCTATTTTTTATAAAAAGTTCTGCATGGTCGAAAACCCTAAATGCAACCATAAGATGTGAAAATTTATCAGTCGTATACGAGGTTTGTCAAAAACTGTGTTTTATGCTTCCAAGTAAAGTATCTTTACATTTAACTTTCATAAATTCAAAATTGTTTATTTACATTAAAAACATTTTTTTTCTACATTTTCTCCGCGATAATGTTGACAATGTTAGTTTGCACATTACATATTTTAATAATTATAAATTTGATAAAACAATTCTAAATAAACTTTTATGTAAAAATTTACTTTAATCAAAACAACTATCTCTTAATTTTTATTGAACAAGGATAACCTTTCAAGTGCATCATTATTAGTTTGTAACTTTGTAACAATAAAAGCATTTAAATGAATAACAAATCGAATGTACAGTCAGGGTTGGAAAAAACCTGGGTTTTTTTTATATGAAACCCACCCACTGGGTTTTATAAGGGTTTTTTTATATTTAATATTATAAAAATCATTAAAAAAAGAAATATTGTTTATAAAAAAAAATTACCACCCTCTTATTTACAATTAAGACTTATTTTCGCGATTGTTTTATCAACTATAAAATACGAACTTGCAAAATGCAAAAAGGTGAAATACAGACATCGACAGGAGAACCCCTGAACTTTAAATAAAATTATGTTTTGTTTTATCCTCCCTAAATTAAAGCCGTTTTAGTTTGACTAGCGCTTTATGTATGCAGATGCGATTTTCTTTTAATCTGTTCTGATTGTAAACAAACCCAAAGAAAATTAAGAACTTAAAAAATGCTATTTAAAAAAAACCCACTTTTAAAAAACCCTGTGTGTTTTTTAAGGTGGGTTTTACCCAAAAAACCCAATGAGCTTTTTTGGGTTACCCACTGGGCAGCCAACCCTGTGTGCAGTAATTATAAATACATGTAACCATTCAATTAAAAAATTCTCTTAAGACATTTCTAACCATACGGGTAGTTATACTGTAATTATTCTTTCTAAATGGTCAACATCTTGAAATGGCCTCTGAAGGTATACATTTTGCTTTAGTAACACCACAAGGAAAAATCGAGTGGGGTTAAGTTTGGAGACCGCGGAGGCCAAGAAATTTCGATATTATCCAAAGTAAAGGTTCTTTACTCTGAAGCAAAAAACACATTTTTTGATAAACCTCGTTAACGACTTATAAATTTTGACATTTGACAGTTGGATTCAAGGTTTTGGACCATGTAGAACTTTTTATAAAGAATAACTTTTTCATCATCTAAATAATAAAAGTTTTCCTTATAGACCTGGAGCCGAGAGGGTTTTTGCATGTATCATAGGCCCCACGCCGAGGCTTTGGGGGCTGATAGACATCGTTATTCTCCACTTTGACTTCCCGATATGGCATCCCTAAAGTGTAGCTTTTAGGAGGGGTGAATTTTCAAACGTGTAAGTGATAGCCATGCCCTTGGATCATAGACCCCACATTAATTATTGATTTATGTCGTCAAGAAGGTCGCCAACGAGAACCCAATATGGCGTCACTTAAGGTCCGCCATACTGACAGAAAGGTGTAATTTTTCCACTGTATACATGGACCATGGGCCCCACGCTGTTGTTTCGTGATCTTTGTTAACAATGAACTGTAGAACAAATAATTCAAAGTAGAACAAAGAATTCAAAACGCCATACCTATTGGGCGTCGCCAAGTGACCGCCATAATGGGGCAAACATGTCATCTTAGCAATAAACGCCCCATTATGGCGGTTACTTGGCGACGCCCCAGAGGTATGGCGTTTTGAATTCTTTGTTCTACAGTTCATTGTTAACAAAGATCACGAAACAACAGCGTGGGGCCCATGGTCCATGTCTACGGTGGAAAAATTACACCTTTCGGTCAGTATGGCGGACCTTAAGTGACGCCATATTGGTATGGCATATTGGGTTCGCGGACTTTGACGACCTTCTTGACGACATAAATCAATAATCAAAGTAGGGCCTATGATCCAAGGTATGATACATGCAAAACCCTCTCGGCTCCAGGTCTATTATGCCGCCAACTTGCATACGCACACTGTATAAAAAAAATTTATGTTCTGGTATATCGCTTGTTAGTAGTTGAATGTTTGTATTATTAATTTAATCAGATTTAAAAAAAAAATTTCAAGCTTTTACATTTTTTTAATATTACTTTGTACCAGGTTGTAACATGAAATAAATTTAAACATTTTTTATTTGAAGAAGCTTAGCACAATTTTTTCCAGTCCAGGAAAATTACCAGAAACGGTTTATATACTGTCACATACTTTTTAATTTAGTTTTTTGAAAGTGATTCTTTAATGACAATATTAAATATGTAAGTAGCTTTTTAATTTTCTGGAAAAGTACTTTTTGAATTTTATAGGGCTTCTTATTGTAACAATGTTTTATTTAAAATAAGTATAATAATTTAACAATTTAATAAATACCCGAGGATGAAAAATCAGTATTGAAAGATACAAATCGTTTTTCTGTTAGTTTACTTATATATTTTATATTAAAACACTTTTATCTTACATTTACAAATGTCACTTATAAAAATAATGCTCAATTTTTATTCAAACGAAAAGAATATTTCACCTTTCTTTAGACCAGTGGTTCCCAAACTTTTTTCTATGACGCCCCCTTTTTGAAATTTAGAAGTGGTCGCGCCCCCCCCACTTCCCTCGACTATACAAAAACATTCCTTTTACTAAAAAAAAGAGGCATTAATTTATAAACATAACATTTAAACTCTTATCTAATCTAATGCGAAGTATGGTGCTGCATTTCCTTAACATGGAAATTCTTGGTTTTATCTTTAACAGTATGCAACGTAGGTCATAAGCAACATTAAGCCGGCTCGGTTTTTTTGTTTTAATTTCCATTAAAATAGAAAATTCTTTTTTACATAAGTAGGTTGTCGAGAATGGTATGAAAAATTTCAAAGCAATTTCCGCGATTAAAAGATAGATGGGAAGATATTTTATCCAAAATGTAATCACCAAATTTTCAAAGTCATGTTTCGCCACTGAGTCTTGTTTTCAGTCGATTGCTTGTTGTTTATTAAAATTAAAAGGACTTTAAGCATATTTATGTTCATAATTTTCATGTAAATTAGAAAAATATCGTTGGGATTCATCAAAGGGACTTTCTAGATGAAATATAATATCTTTTGTAATCTCTTCGTTTTTAGCAATGTCGTCACTATTCTCCATTAATAAACCCAATTTCGGAAATAGGAAAAAAAATGGTGTTTGAACTTGCAGACGACGTTTCCATATATAAATCTTGTTTTTTTTTTTAATTTGAACTGATTTTTTGTTATTTTAAAGATGAAAATTTTTAATAATTTTTCTGAGCTCTCGCGCCCCCCTTGATGTTGCTTTGCGCCCCCCAGTTTGGGAACACCTGCTTTAGACCAAAGGTATGTGTTTATTATTAAAAAAAAACACACTTTTAATATATTATAAACAGTTAGTCTGCTCTGGCAAAAATATACCAAAAACATAAGAAGATATAATAGTATTATAAAAAATTTAATTCTTTATAAAATTGGTTAGCTGTCATGAGACATATTATTTTAGACTTATTGGTCATCATCAGATAAGTGTAGCACAATAGTTATTGTATTATTTAAAAAAAGAAAAGAAAATACTAAAATTATGTATAACTAATGTAATTAATTGTAATGTAAGTTTAATTTCTGTTTTATGTAATTTTAATTTTTATATACACAATTTAAAAATAAACCAACTTTAAAATACTAAACCTTTTATAATACATATTTTCGTGTCTTTTATTATAATATGTCAAAAACAGACTAGCTCTTCATAAAATATAAATAATCTTTATTTTTGGTAAATATTTAACAAATATTTTAATTCTGGAGAGAGAAGCCCAATAATTTTTTGATTTTGATTGATATTTCCAGAAAACAAAACGTTATAAAAACTTTGTTTTGGTGTTAGCTATTTTGTATTTAGAGGCCAAGTGGTGTTTTTGTAACTTATATATTTTAAGATTAATCAAAAGAAAAAATAAGCAATTCTTAAAATGGCAGTTATTGTGTATACTGGGTGTTTCTTAAAGACATGCTAATATTAGAAAAATAAAAAAACTTCTTACGAACGTATTTCGGGTGAATCCATTAGAAATCACTCAGACCATGTTGCTCAACATTTTTTATTTTTCAAATTTTTTAATATGTTTTTGTCTACTATTAGGGGAGTCCAAAACTGTTTTTTAATTTTTTTTCAGACTTCAAGACCAAATAAAAACTAAAATCACCAGAATTAACTTCTCTGGATTTTTTGTTAAACACAATACATGCTAAGTTGTAAGGTAAGTGGAGGAAAAAATGTTTAAATATAAAGTTTAAATTTTCTAAAAACGTAAAGTTCGGTGCTGAAAAATTATTAAGAGGAATGAAGACTCACACTGGGTATTTTTTCTTGTAAAGACCTATCATAGAACTACTTTCTGTAAAAGTTTCAAGTGTGGGAAATTTGTCCTTCCTGAGATATAATTTTTCAAAACTGCATTAAAACCGTATTTTGGCAATTTTTAAAGTAGAATATCTCAAAAGGGACTGAGTGAAAAATTCTGAAATTTATTCAAAGATTACCCCTCTATAATATAAACATATGATAAACATTTGGTGACTGAGACTCAATTGGTTCCAGAGTTATAGTACATCAAATTCGGCTGAAAAAGTAGTCTCGCGCGTAATGTTTTTCAATGGTAAGTCTGTGTTTTTAATAAACATTTAGTAAAAAATTGTATGTAAAATGTAAAATTTGTATTAAAGTTATTTAATAAATTATTCTTGCTGTAAATATGCACAAATCATGTCTTTAAAAAATAAAATATGATTGTGTTAATAATTTTAATTTTTAAAGACAAATTTGTAAATTTGTTATTAAAATGCATAATAAATTTTATTTATTAATAATGAAGGTAAAGTAAACTAAAATTTTAATTTCAGTGAATATTCAGTATCGTTCCAGAGTTACAGTACATCAAAGTCGGCTGAAAATTGTGTTACATCCAAAGTGTAACGGAAAGTATAAGTAAAAATGTACTGTATTGATAAATGTAAGATTTTATTTTTTTAAGTACACTGCAACAAAATACAGCTAAATGAATTTTTTAACAGGTACTGATTAAAAAAATTATGTCTTACACACAGGAATTACTTCGTAAAAATACAAAGAAACAAATTGTAATTCGAAGTATGGTTTTTATTGATCAATTAAGCTTTTTACATATCTTTGGTATTTAAACCACCTAAAGGTTTTTTGCTTAGAAAGATGTTCAAAAAGAATGTTTCTCAATCCATTTTTAATTGGCTTTGTATTTAAAGGATCACAACATTTTCTGCCAAAAATGTGGTAAAACTTTTCTAGATATTTAATTTTGTGATAGTGACAAATATTATTAATATCTTTTCCAACCCTCAATTTTAATAAATTTTGCTTGTCCTAAGGAAGGTCACCCACCAAAAGTATTTCGTGTGGTACAGTTTTATAGTCTTGTTTGTGGCAGTGTTCACTAACAAGTTCTCCCACAAAACAATTTACATTGAAAAAAAAAATTATTAAACAAACAAAAAAAAATAAACAACATACACTGCTCTAACCACAAGTACAACACAGGAAGGAACTAAGAGCTACAGAGCACAATTTCTACTTTAATCAGTGGAGGGGGTTGTTCAAGTCTGTGCCTGCAGCTTTTTGTCTCAACAGGCAAAGTGCCTATTATTATGCATTTTTATAACAGATTTAAAAATTTGTCTTTAAAAATTAAAATTATTAACCCAATCATAATATTTTAATTTTTAAAGACATGTTTTGTGCATTTTTACAGCAAGAATATTTTATTAAATAACTTAAATACAAATTTTACATTTTACATACAATATTTTACTAAATATTTGTTAAAAACACAGACTTCAGCCGAATTTGATATACTATAACTCTGGAACCAATTGAGTCTCAGTCACCAAATTTTTATCATATGTTTATATTATAGAGGGGTAGTCTCTGAATAAATTTCAAAATTTTTCACTTAGTCCCTTTTGAGATATTCTACTTTGAAAAGTGCCAAAATACGGTTTTAATGCAGTTTTGAAAAATTATATCTTAAGAAGGACAAATTTCCCAAACTAGAAACTTTTACAGAGTACTATGGTAGGTCTTTACAAGAAAAAAATATCAAGTGTGAGTCTTCATTCCTTATAATAATTTTTTAGCACTGAACTTTACGTTTTTAGAGAATTTAAACTCTATATTTAAACATTTTTTTCCACTTACCTTACAACTTAGAATGTATTGTGTTTAACAAAAGAGAATTTAATTCTGGTGATTTTAGTTTTTATTTGGTTCTGATATCTTAAAAATTACCTGAGTTATAACCATTTACGCAAAACTTGTGTTTAGCCAAAAAGCGGTTTCGAGGCAAACTAAAAATGGCCGCCAAAAAAAAAGTATAAGTCCAAAAAAAAATTAAAAAACACTTTTGGACTCCCCTAATAGTAGACAAAAACATAAAAAAAAGAAAAATAAAAAATGTTGAGCAACGAACTTAATTTTTTGGGTGATTTCTAATGGATTGATCCTTTCCCAAAAGTCTTAAATTTTAAGATACGGGGTGATAAAGTTTTTTTTTTAAATCAGTGTTTTAATTATAACTGGAATAATATTGTAGACATCTTTATGAAATTTGGTACATGTCTTATATGCATAAAGGTGCATTTTCTGATGTACAATGTTTTTATTTTCTCTACCAGTGGCGTCCGTACGGATTTTGCATTGAATATTTTTGGAGAAGAAAATACTACGCCACTGCTTTCTCTTAAAATAAAAATTATGTTTAAAATCCTCATTCATTTCTGAGCAAATTTGATTTTCAGGTTTTCCTTTGTCCGACGCAAGTTTTTCGCTTACAAAAATAAAGGTCGTTTTACTTCAGGATCAATTCCTTAATTTAATCACATTTTTCTTTATGTCTTTTTTATTATTCATTCTGTCAAAAATATGTATATAACCATATATAGACACTTTAAAAAGCTGTATTTTTTGTTTTATAAATTTTTTTGTATCTTATAGTTTAGGAGTTATTAACGTTTTAAATTTAAAAAAAAACCGTAATATCTCAAAAACTATAGGACATACCAAAAGAAACTTATAAAAAAAATACAATTTAATAAATTGTCTATATAAAAAGTTTTATAAGCATTTTTGATAGGATAAATAATAATAAAGAAGATATAAACAAAAATGTGATTGAATCGAGGAATTAATCCTGAAGTAAAACCATTTTTATTTTTTTAAGCGAAAACCGTGCGTCGGCCAAAGAAAAATCAGAAGATTGAATTTGTTCAAAAATGAATGAGGATTTTAAAATTAATTTTTACTTTTCAATGCAAAACTCGTACGGACGCCGCTGGTAAAGAAAATAAAACTTTTTACATCGGAAAATGTACCTTGATGCATAGAATGCATTTACCAAATTTCATAAAGATGTCCACAGTATTATCTCAGCTATTATTATTATTTTTTAAACTTTATTACTCTGTATCTCAAAAATTAAGACATTTAGGACATACGTTTATGGGATTTTTTTTTAATGACTCCAAGAATCACCCCCATAAACATAAGCATATTTAAGGAATGTATGGAATGATGTATGGAATTATTAGTAATATATTTTAAATATTTTTTTTCTTTTACACCCGAAATTGTTTTAGTTAACAATTCCTTTTGAAAAACATCTTAATTATTGCATTTAGGAAAAAATATATATAAAAAAATTGTTATTGTATCGCCTTGTCATGGTTTAAAAGCCAACCATTAACACCTTGTACTTATTTATTGCATTTAAACATTTTAAGTACTTATTTGTTTTATTTCAAAATAATTTTGCCCTTGTTACTTTTAGTTTTTGATTTATGAAAGAAGGGTTCTTCGATGATTACTGATTTTAATTTTTCTATTTAATATACTTGGTTTGTTTTACTTATTTCCTAATCTTTCCATCCTATATTTGTGCTAAACTATTTTTTATATGGTACTTGAAACATCTTGAGTAATAAAGTAAGGCAGAAAAATAGCTAAAAATCGCCTAGAATACCTTATTTTTGGAATGTATAAAAAGGTATTTTAATGTGTATAACATTTTTAGCTGCACATATACATATTATGCTTTATTACATACCAATAACTAAAATCCAAAGAAAACTTGTGTTATAAGTGTTCTAACAATTACTCTTTGTGACGAAATAAACCAACATATGTCGTGGCAGCACTAGCAGGATGTAGTGGCTAACCCTTGGGAAAGGTTAGCTTAAAAAATGCTACAGATATCCTTTGACGGTGCTGTAACATGGCGAGTATTGCCGCCATTAAATAGGCATACCCCTGGAGGCAGAAAAGATGCATTGAATTAGATTCCTGGTCGTAAGAGATCGACTAACAGCTAAGTTTTAAAAAGAAGTTTCATATGGTATATACACACTTCGTGGCAGCACTAACAGGATGTAGTGGTTAACGCTTGGGAAAGGTTAGCTTAAAAAATGCTACAGGTATCCTTTGACGGTGCTGTAACATGGCGAGTATTGCCGCCATTAAATAGGCATACCCTTGGAGGCAGAAAAGATGCATTGAATTAGATTCCTGGTCGTAAGAGATCGACTAACAGCTAAGTTTTAAAAAGAAGTTTCATATGGTATATACACACTTCGTGGCAGCACTAACAGGATGTAGTGGTTAACCCTTGGGAAAGGTTAGCTTAAAAAATGCTACAGGTATCCTTTGACGGTGCTGTAACATGGCGAGTATTGCCGCCATTAAATAGGCATACCCCTGGAGGCAGAAAAGATGCATTGAATTAGATTCCTGGTCGTAAGAGATCGACTAACAGCTAAGTTTTAAAAAGAAGTTTCGTATGATATATACACATTTCGTGGCAGCACTAAGAGGATGTAGTGGTTAACCCTTGGTATAGATTAGCCTAAACTAAACAATGCTACAGATATCCTTTGACGGTGCTGTAACATGGCGAGTATTGCCGCCATTAAATAGGCATACTCCTGGAGGCAGAAAAGATGCATTGAATTATATTCCTGATCGTAAGATCGACTAACAGCTAAGTTTTAAAAAGAAGTTTCGTATGATATATACACATTTCGTGGCAGCACTAAGAGGAGCCCTTGGTAAAGGTTAGCCTAAACAATGCTACAGATATCCTTTGACGGTGCTGTAACATGGCGAGTATTGCCGCCATTAAATAGGCATACCCCTGGAGGCAGAAAAGATGCATTGAATTATATTCCTGGTCGTAAGAGATCGACTAACAGCTAAGTTTTAAAAATAAGTTTCGTATGATATATACACATTTCGTGGCAGCACTAACAGGATGTAGTGGTTAACCCTTGGGAAAGGTTAGCTTAAAAAATGCTACAGGTATCCTTTGACGGTGCTGTAACATGGCGAGTATTGCCGCCATTAAATAAGCATACCTCTATAGCAGAAAAGTTCTATTGGAACAGATTATCCTGGCTATTAAAAATGGACTAAAAACTAAGTTAACAAAAAACAATTCTGAATGATATATGATCTGACCAGCCCCAAAATGTTAGGCTATTATAGTCTTTACACATTAAATGAGCAGTACTGTTACTCTAAATTTAATCCTTATTTTTCTTTTCCAAATATTTTATAAGTTGTGTCTAGGAAGTTGTAGCATTTACCATGGAAATAAAACCTTATTACACAATACTAACTTGTTAAAACCTGTTTTTAACTCTTTAAAGTACGGAAAATACAGAAAAAAATACCCCTTATGGTACAGGATAATAAAATTTAATTCTTTTATAGGCAAAACAAATAATTATTACTAGAATGTCCTATTAACTTAAAAATATTTTTAAAAACCATACTTTTTGAAAAAATGGTGGTATATTTCTTGTACCACCATACCAATCACTATATTTACTATTGTCTATGATACGACTGGAAACAGGCCTTGTTTTTTCCAAGACAAAGAGGAACTTGACACACTGCAAAGCCAGTTTGTACGAACTTCAAATTCCTTTGTACTACAAAATGCACATCTACGTCTGCTTGTACGAACATGCTGATGTGCACTTTGCGTAAGTCTGATTGCTTCTGTCTGGCAAGGCTTTCTTTTCTTGATCGGAACAGGCAGCTGGGTGTCCATCCTTGGTAGAGAATGCACCAATTTATCAGCAACCAAGTGCTCGACAATACTTAGACGAAATTCCTTCATGCTCATTTTTGGACCCTAAGATAACTTGTAAAGTATATATGCATTAACTACTGCAGCGTCAATAAAAAAAACAAAATTCGATGCCACCATTTTTTGCTTTTGCGATCGATTCCATAAACTGCTCTCATCTGATCAAATTTATCAACCGAATTTATATGTTTGTTGTAGTCAGTCAGTGCTGTTGGGCATGGAATATTTTCCACAGTGCCATCTTTTAATTTTCTTTTTACTTCTGTTAATTTATTTGGGTCATGATAGTTTGATAACAAATGGCCCGTTCTCTTGTCACACCATTTAAAACATGATAGGGAATTTAAAAACTGAATGATTCACAACTCCTCTTTTGAAAAATTTTTTTTTTATTTCAAAACCTTTTTTTTTTAAAATTTTGGCCCCAAAAAAAAAAATTTTCCCCCTTTTTTTTTTAAATTTTTAAAATTTTTTAACCCCCCGGGTTTAAAACCCAATAACTTGTTTCGTCAGCAATCATCCATACTTTATAGCCCCCTTTTTTTAGGTTTTCCAGTCATAAAAGTTTATGTGGGAAAACCATTGAATTTAATCATTTATTCGTCAAGGCTGGTTCGTGAAGACTTATACCGCTTAATTTTTTTTTAATAGTTCCAAGAACGGTCTCACTTTATAGAGCTTGTCAAAATGATCTGAATTTTGTCGGGATGAGACTATCATTTAGGGTATAAGGGTGTTTGAAATTTAAAAAAATTTGGGGGGGATAGTAATTTAAAAATATAAAAAGTTTCCTATGTTAGGGGGGAAAAAATATTTAAGGGGGTTACCGAAAGGGTGAATTTAAAAACGGTTTTTTTTAAATTATAGGGTTAAAAAAAGAGATAAGATTTCGAAAAAAATTTTGCCCAAAAAATTTTACTTAAATCAAAATTGATACTAAAAATTATTTGGGAAAAAAGGAAAGGAGTTTTTTAAAGGTAGGGGGGGTTTTAATAACTTTTTTAGGGGTATTTTTCGCAATTTCATTTTTTAAAAATACAACTTTTCCTACAAAAGGTTTTGTTGCACACGCCCAGAGCGATGGTTTTCGAGAAAATTGAAGGCAAAAAATTTGCTCTGATGGGTTGTAACTGGTTAATCA
>JAHBCN010012322.1:0-27035 GCA_019359885.1 Listronotus oregonensis
TTTTTATAAAACTCTTTTAAGGCTAATCTTAAAGGTAAATATTCAAAGAAATATAAATTGGCAAAACTAATCTTATATACCTCAGTTTGTTATAAGTGACCACCACAACAACTTTTTAATATTGTGGATTCAATACTAATGAGGGGCATTCAAATACACTGGAAATTTAAAATTATTACAAACCTTTTAAAATTGCCGCCAAAATCAATTTCTATTTCTGATTAATCAGAAAAGAAGCTTTTTTAGGTTTCTGAATAAATTAATTTAAAAAAATTGAATAAACTATTAAAAAAATTACAAAAAAATTTGAAAGCTTAAAAACAATTTTTATATAACAAAACTGATAACAATATAGTACAGTTCAATTACAAAAAAAAAAACCTTTTTTTTATGAAAGTCCTGTTCTACCTTTTTTTCTACAGTAGATGTCCGAAATTTAAATAAACAATCGCGCCAAAAATACGTGTTGAAACAAGAATGTGTTACCGACAAAGCTGGGCACCGTTAATCCAATAATTAACTTCGTTATTCGCTTATCCGTTAATAAAAAAGTTAACTTCGTTAAACGTTAAAGCGTAACCTCTGGGACGATTTAACGCAAGTTAACGTTAATCGTTTCCGTTAACACGTATAAAAATGCTTTTTTATCACATTGCGTTAAACATCTACTTATATGAACTGTTGGTTTGGGTTCTGAAAGTTAACAGGTTAGGAACAAAAAAAAAACGTGTATAATTAAAGTGTGTAGTTTTGTCATCTGGTATTATGTGGATATTGCCCTTCATGAACATTAATATGTTAAAGTTCTCGTTTAAGAGCGAAACTTGTTCCGGCGTCAAAAAATCTGTTCCCCGAGAGATGCCCATCGTTGCGGTCTTTTAATTTTTCCTTAGATTTTCTTTTCGCCATTAAATTATCTCTGTTCTTCAAACTTTCGGCAGCTTCTTGTCCTAACGCCTCTTCCAGATTTTCTCCATGCCCTTTTTTTACAGAATCCACCTACCTGACTGCTGCAATACGATTAACGGACTTGGAAAAATTTAACGAAAGTTAGTCTGTTAACATTTTTTAAAGTTAACTTAAAAGTTAATCCTTTAGTGGAAATTTTAACTTCGTTAATTAACGATTAACGGATTAACGAGTTAATGCCCAGCTATGGTTACCGACTGATGATAAATACCGTCTCCATGCAGTAGAAGTTGTAGAGGCGCCACTTGATAGTTCACAATGACAATTTTAGTTGAGCAAACGTTGATGTGAATATTTGTTTTCTTTATGTTAAAATTTAAAAATACATTAGTTAATCCAGTGAATATGTATTTTAAACTTCCATAAAATGTCTGATACGCCAGAATCGAGTATTCCAATTATTCAAAATTATTCAAATATTTTAAACTATTCGAATTATATAAATAGTTTGAACTATTTGAATTATTTGAATAGTTCGAACTATTCTAATAATTCGAATATTCGATTTCAAATTTGAATCAAATAATTCGTATTCGATTTGCCTCCAATAATTTGAAAATTTAAATATTCGCACACCTCTAATAAAAATTACTGTATTACTATTTTTAATCAAAGACTGGTCGCAAAAAAACGTTTTTTTGGCCTGTTTTTTAAACACATGTAAATTCAACTGAAATTAAGGAAATTCAACGTATAAGTGGTCAAAATTTTTGTTTGGTCATAAATTTGTGCAAAAAGCAAGATACATTGTTCTAGAGGCTATGTATTACGCAGGTGCGAGAAAAAGATTTGTTCTTTACATACCATTTATGGCTTTCAAAGATTTACGTACTGAAAAAGTCAGTCTTGCTCCATTACCCTTCAGTCCTCAGTAAGTTGCTTAAACTCATCAGCAAAATGAATAATTTTAAAAAGTAATACAAAAATAAGTTTAACCCTTTATTTAACAAAAAATTGAAGGGGTGATTCTTGGGTTAATTTTAAGAAAAAAAACTTTATATGAACGTATATCTTAAAAGTCCCAACTTTTAAAATACAGGGTGAAAAAGATTTAAGAAAAAGTTATCTTTTTATATAATATCTGTGAAACCCTGATTTTTGTCAAAAATGTTGTATTTTACCTAACCTGTATTAACCTGTCAATTATCTGCTGACGGTTGTTAGTTAGAAGTAGATACTTTTTTGTGCAATTTTGATGCATTTCATCAAAATGGCAAATTATTTGAATGCAGAAATGACCGATATGCATTTTGTTTATGGTCTTGCTAACGGAAATTAATTGCAAGCATCTAAAATGTTTGATAAAATGTACCCTTAACTAATGGTACTTCAACATACATTGTTTGCACGCCTTCATCAATGACTACGAAAACTGTTTAAAAAAGAAAGAATGATTGTGGTCGCCAACGCGATATTAGAATTTAAGTATTGAAAGAAGCACTACCTAATTTAATTGATGAACAACCAGACATCAGTACTAGAAAAATTGGTCTGCAGCTACATGTCAATCATAGACTAGGCAAAATGATCAGTTATTAATCCATATATACAACGAGTCCAGGCTCTTTTACCACGGAATTTTCTAGGGTTTCATTTTCTGATTGTATTTGAGTCATTGAGCAAAACCCCAGTTTGGCAGATTCTTTACGACACAATTTTTAGAGACGCAATCAAATTACACAATAACCATATGGGATAAAAATCTCCATGCCACTTGTTGAAGCTCGTCACCAACAACAATTTTATAAACAGTTGGAATCTTGAGACCATCATCGGTCCAACTACAAAGATTGAATGGGGAAACATACACTCATTTTCTCCAAGACGTACTTCCAGCACTTCTTAAAGCGGTACCCCTAGATGATAGAAGAGCAATGTGGTTTATGCACGATGGGGCTCCTGCCCATTTCAGTTTATTAGCGCGTTATAATTTAGACGAAACATATCCAAATTATTGGATAGGTCGAGGTGGTCCTCAGTTTTGGACACCTCGGTCACCAGATATAAATCCCCTAGATTTTACCACCTGGGTCATTTAAAAACTTTGGTGTACAGGACTTCGGTGCTAGATATTTATGACTTGAGCAATTGAGTCATTAATTTATGTGCTGAAATTCAGAATTCTCCACCAGAATTTTTTATCGGATTAGTAGACAAATGCGCCAACGTATTAACTCTTGTATAATGGCAAAGGGTGGTCATTTCCAACATTTTTTGTGATTGCTCTATTTGTTTTTCTTTAGTACAAAAAAACACATAGAGTCATATTTGAACATAAATAATAAACACATAACACATTTAAACAAACAGTGGTTTTTACTTTTTTAATCGAATACGCAACGTCGGACGAAAGAAAATCAAGAGACCAACTGAAATAAATGAGAATTACAAAAAAAAATTCCACGCACAAACGCCACTGATACAAAAAAAAGGTGAAGGTCAGAAAAGGCCTTTTGATGTATAGAGAATGCCAATTAAATTTTACTAAAATATCTACAGGGGTTTCACAAATATTATAAAAAACATCTTTTCTTAAATCTTTACCTTTACCCTTTACCACCCTGTATCTCAAAAGTTAGGACTTTAAGGACATACGTTCAGATAAAGTTATTTTCTTAAAATTAATCCAAAAATCACCCCCTGAATTTTTTCGCACTTAATTATTTACACCCTGTATAGCTTTTTTCTATAGAAAATGACTTGCGTCTATAAAAATTGTCTTACCTCCACTGGCGAGCTTCTTGACAGTGTTGACACATGAAACATGCTTTATTATGGAGGGACTCGGCGTGTAATTTGAAAAGTAGGCTTTTTCTAAATAATGCATTTAATGTAAAAAAGCAAATCATTAGTCTTTTCTAATACGTCTGCGCATTTTTACGTCTGATATATAATTGCTAACCAGAACTAACCATGACCGAGTGGAATTTAGGGCTTTTGAATTTGTCTAAATTATCCCCACATAGAAGTTATTAACAATTTTTTTATAATTTTTGATATGGTAGAAGTTATAAATATTTTTAAAAGTGTAATTATATATTCCCCGGGTTTTTTCTTTTACAAATAATTAGGACAAATTTAAAAGCCCTAAGTTCTAGTCGGTCATGGTTAGTTCTGGTTAACAAAGCGGCTTTTTATTTTCCCCAATTATATTTTAGGCGTAAAAATGCGAGAACGTATTAAAAAGGTCCAAAACTATTACATTAAAATGTAATTTTTTAGCCGAGTCCCTTACCAGCGGGGGTGTCGCTAGGCACGAGTTAAAAAATGTTTTTTTCAAAGCTTCTCAATAAAAACTTGGTACACCCTGTATAAACATAAACGTCAAAGCTTTGCGTAACATCAGTATCATTCTGCCAAAATATTTCACGTGCCTTGTTCTGGAAAAAAAACATTTAATTGACTTTAAACAGAACTGACCAGGACGGATATGTTCTCTCGAAATTTATCAAGCAATAATTAATAAAAACTTTTCGGTAATTGATAAAATTTAAAATTTAAGTTTTCTGACGTCTAACTAAGCTTAAGTTCTTAAAATCAAAAGTATACGGGGTTTGTTTGGTCCTGTCGTCTTGTTTGTAGAGCTTTTATAATTAAAAATGCAATCATAACACAGGCACACAAAAAAAAGTTTTGAACCAGATATGTAAAGTACCTTCCGGTATGTTTTTCGGTGCGCTAAAAATGAATCCGAAGTCAGAATTTACCCATCACCCTTAGATTTTGTCCCAGCAACCCCTCAGCCCCTCTCCGAAGGGTCAAAATTTTATTCATTTGGAAAAGATATAATAAATATCTGACAATACGATTTTTGATGTTGTAAAACCGAATATGAAGTTAGAATTTACCCATAACCCTTAAATTTAACCCTAGCAACCCCCAGCAACCCCTAGCATCACCCAGAAACCACCCAAAGGGCAAAAATTTTATTTTATTAGAAGAATTAAAATAAATTTCTGACAATACGTTTTTTGGTGTGCTAAAATGAACATAAAGTCAGAATTAATCCATCACCCTTACATCTTGCTCGAACAACCCCCAGCAACTCCCCCTCCTTAATGGGTAAAACTTTATTCACTTAGAATAGTTGTAATAAATATCGGACAATACGTTGTTTGGTGTACTGAAAACGTTAGATATTTATTTTAATTCTTCAAATAAAATAAAATTTTAGCCCTTTGGATGGTTGCTCGGTGATGTTGGGGGTTGCGGGGGATTGCTAGGGTTAAATTTAAGGGTTATGGGTAAATTTCAACTTCATATTCGTTTTTATAAATAAATAAAATTTTGAACCTTGGGAGGAGGGGACTGGGGGTTGCTGGGGGGTTGCTGGGGCAAAATCTAAGGGTGATGGGTAAATTCTAACTTCATATTCGTTTTTAACACGCAAAAAAACGTATTGTCAGATATTTATTATATCTTTTCCAAATGAATAAAATTTTGACCCTTTGGGATGGGGGGTGCCTGGTGAGGTTTCTGGGCGCCAAAATTCCTTTGGGGGTGAATTGGTAAATTCTAACTTCATATTCGTTTTTAGCACGCCAAAAAACGTGTTGTCAGATATTTATTATATCTTCTTCAAATGAATAAAATTTTGACCCTTTGGGATGGGGGTGCTGGGGGGTTTCTGGGGCAAAATGTAAGGGTGATGGGTAAATTCTGACTTCATATTCATTTTTAGCACGCCAAGAAACGTATTGTCAGGTATTTATTATATATTTTCCAAATTAATAAAATTTTGACCCTTTGGGATGGGGGTGCTGGGGGGTTTCTGGGGCAAAATGTAAGGGTGATTGGTAAATTCTGACTTTATGTTCATTTTAGGCACACCAAAAAACGTATTGTCAAATATTTATTTTAATTATTCCAATAAAATAAAATTTTCTGGGTGATACTAGGGGTTTCTAGGGTTAAATTCAAGGGTTATGGGTAAATTCTAAATTCATATTTGTTTTTACTATACCAAAAATGTACTGTCAGATATTTTTGTTATATCTTTTCCAAATGAATAAAATTTTGATCCCTTGGGGGGGTGCTAGGGGTTGCTGGGGCAAAATATAAGGCTAATGGGTAAATGTTAACTTCATATTCGTTTTTAACACGTCAGATATTGATTATATCTTATTCAAATGAATAAAATTTTGACCCTTCGGGGGGGGGACTTGGGCAAAATCTAAGGGTGATGGGTAAATTTTGACTTCGAATTCGTTTTTGGCGCACCGAAAAACATACCGAAATGTACTTTACATATCTGGTTCAGGACTTTTAAATATTTAAAAAATGGTTGCATATATCATATCATGTCACTGTTTGAAAGTGTTAGACAATGTTATGGTTTTAATAATACTAAAATATTGGACTTCCATTGTCTTTATTTGTTAATTGATACACAACGTTTCGCTTAGTGATGTATCTCCAACCGTTTTAAATGATGGGGGAGGAGAAGAGTGATAAAAACATGCTCCCTTCTCAGTACTTCCCACGGCTTGCAAGGAAATTTCATGCAAAACCTCCTAGCATCACTCCGCAGAAGGTTTTGCAGTAAAAGCGTTTGACTAATACAATTGCCCTAAATCAACATTTTTTAAATTTTAATTATTATAACTTATTTCGTTTAAATTTCGTACCAAACATAATAAAATCTGCTATCTACCTCTTCCAACCATTTCCTTACATCATTTGAATAACGATAGATATTATATTTCGTATTTTTTCTTCGATATGGCTGACAGCCACCCTAAACTGGCTTGTGAAACAACTTCGGAAAGGTCTTTTTTTAGCATATCCATCTAAAGAACAAAATAAAGGTTAAGTGATGATTATAAATCGCTCGTAACTCTAATATAAAAACAAACAATAAAGATATTATAAAAAGCCCGGTTACAAAGAAAATATATTTTTTTGACTGATCTTACATTAAAAAATATTCTTAGGATATACATTGTGCTTTAAAAAATTATTTCGTCGATCCTTTACTTATAAGTATTATTAAAGTTTACAAATTCACTCATTAATAGACCACCTTAATGCATGATTTTGTATTATTAAACGATTATAGTATAGGCAACGAAAAATACACAGAACAAACACGGAATCTATTTATAACCTTGTCGTTGGAACAACAATCATTAAAACATTTGTCAAGTGATGGCCTAAAATCGACATACATCCCGTAAAAATTACCCTGACTAATACCGTTTCTTTGGTAAATAGCTATTAAAATGTGCCTTATTGTCATTTATTCTAAATTCGACTAAAATCAAAAATATAATTCTCAGAGAACGTCCCATGTTATAAACTCCAAAATTATCCAACTTACACATAACAAATGACGTTCTGAATGACGAAATGGTCACGTTAAATTCCTTTCGAAAAATAGATTAAAAACAACTGATTGGCACTATTTTAAGAAAAACTATAGAAGCTAATTTTAGAAAAACTATTGACTCCCCGACTATTTTTAGAGTTTCGAATTTAATTCGATGAAATTCATTATTTGTTTTGCTATTACGTCTGTAAGCTTCGTCGATACGATCGTAGTAATTGTTTGAACAAACTGACCATGGCCTTATAAGGATATCGAAAAAAATAATTAATTCTAGGCTTAAAAATATTTTTTTGATATTTCGGGACTAAAGACGCTTCAAACCTAAACTAAAAACGTTCATTTAATCCCAAGGTGGTAAATTACGTGATAAACAATTCAAAAAAAGTTAAATATTATTTATTTTTTTATTTTTAAGGCAGCCCTCGAAGGTTTGTGTAAAACCTAAATACGAGATACGGTGTGTGCTAGGTTCGTAGTTTAACCCATTTTATTAAACCCCAAGGTGACGTCTAAGCTGATATGGAAATGCCAAAAGAAACTGAAGGTCCTGGGAGAACGCAACAGGGTAACTCTCCTGTGGGTACCAGAACATTCGGAAATAGAAGGCAGTGAAAAAGCGGATGAGCTAGCGAGACATGGATCAGCTACACCATACTTTGGACCCGAACCTGCTCCTGAAGTGGCCAAAACCACAGCACAAGGGCAAACCAGGAAATTAATCCGAAACAAACACGAGGAATATCGGGAAAACCTTAGTAGAGTAAGACATGCAAAAAGCTTCATAAGGGGCCCATCCAAAAGAAAAACTACTAAGACAAAGTAGGAAAAGACTTTGCATAACAATAGGGTTGCTAACAGGGCACGATTACCTAAGAGGACACCTACACAAGATAGGCTCGTACAATGGGGACCCAAGTTGCAGAATGTGCGACGAGGGGGAAGAAACAGCCTACAGTATCCTGTGTGAATGTAAAGCGTTGAATCACAAAAGAGGCATTATTTGGGCAACCCAAAATGAGCCCACAGGAATATATCAACCCACGGTACGTTAGTACTTAGGCACCAGCCTTCGTGAACTGTCCCAAGATAAAAAAAAACCAGTCTCGGGGTTATACAGACTTGTAGAAGGAACAAGACTAATGGGAGGATTGGTATATTAGACAATGGGAGATTAGGCATAAAAAGCCCAAGAGGCTGCGCTGTCTCCGGTAGTAAAAGACGGCTCCCAGGAAGAAGAAGAAGAAGAACCCATTTTATTCCAATTCTGACATTTTTGTCTAAGTACCGAAACATGCAGATTGCATTTTACGGTTTCTCTTAGACATCGCCGTAATGCCACCATGGACATAATATAAATAAGTACTACCTCTGAACTATCCTTTATTAACGTCTGGGTAATGTCACCCAGACAATCATTTTCCCGAATATCAACTTTCCAAGTGTAAAAGGGCCCAAGTTATGATTTTCTTATTTGTTCTTCGATTCCTTACAAAGGTCCAATTTTGGCTATTTTTGACAGATTTTTTCAAATAAAAAATATAAAAAAGTTAACTTCTGTGGTTTGCTGGTAAATTTTAGGCACCAAAACAGCTTCTATTTTGGTCTGTAAACTGTACTACTAAGTGACTTTTGTCTTTCAAGGCTAAGTTCCAATTAGTACATTTCGGATGAAGCTGAGCGGGTAGATTCATGTCACGTGGTCTTGAAGCAACCGGATTTTCATAACCTACCAGCATGACTATATTTGGTGAATTGAATATAAGTTTAAAACTTTCTTGCTCATCCTTATAAATTCAAATGACTTTTTAATATCCTGAACAATATCTCAACATCATAAACATTATTTTTATATAACATATTAGTGTTGATATGTTGTATTTAGAAGTATTTTGATAATCGATGCCAACATTTTCACCGTGTTGAACCAAACTTTGGAAATAAACGGACTAAAAATAAGCATTTTTGATTCACTTGTGACATCATACATCGCTCGGTGGTCTTTAAAGCGCCTTAAGTGGGCAGACCAACTGAGATTACGTTCTGGCGACGTCATATATTTTATAATCATGTTAATGTTTTAACGAATTTAAATTTATACAATTAATTAAATACTTTTTAAAAAAATATATTTATATAAAATATAATTTTAATAAACTACTAAAAAATTAATTTTAGAATTATCCAACGAGTACTTTTTAATAGGATTCAGGGGTCGATTGACTCTTACAAAATTGCAGAAAACCTAAAATAAAAAAAATAACAATCAAAATTACTTATCAATGTTTCGGTAACAAGTCGGTCACTGTTTTAAGATATAAAGATACCTTAAGAGTCCAATAAATTAATATACAATAAATGAAATTAAAATTTGCTTTAATAAAATTTGAAAATTTTAGAATTTTTTTAACATAATTGATCTGTTATTTGTGATGTTACTCTATTAGCTCTCTATCTTAACTATATGTAGAAGGCAACGAAAAAGCGGATGAGCTAGCGAGACAGGGATCATCCACACCATACTTTGGGCCAGAACCTGCCCTTGGAGTGACTAACACTACAGCACGAGGGCAAACCAGGAAATGGATCCGAAACAAACACGAAAAATACTGGGGAAACCTTAGTAGAATAAGACATGGAAAAAGCTTCATAAGAGGCCCATCCAAAAGAACGAAGGAAGAACTACTCAGACAAAGTAGGAAAAGACTTCGCATAACAGGCTAACAGGGCATGATAACCTAAGAGGACACCCACACAAAATAGTCTCATACAATGGGGACCCAAGTTGCAGAATGAGGGGGAAGAAACAGCCTACCATATCCTGTGCAAATGTAAAGCATTGAATCACAAAAGACAGGCATTATTTGGGCAACCGGAAATGAGCCCACAGGAATATATCAACCAACCAGTCTCGGGGTTATACAGACTTGTAGAAGGAACAAGACTAATGGGAGGATTGATATAAAAGACAATGGGAGATTAGGCACCGCCTCCGGTAGTTAATCAAGACGGCTTCCAGGAAAGAAGAAGAAGAAGAACTATAATATGTAAGAATACGACATTAAAATGAGCAATTTTCGCACCTCATGTTTAGTCTAAAGGTTAGGTTTTACCTATAGAGCAAAGTATACTGAGAAAAAAGCATGAGAACCCCCTCTCCAATTTTTGTTCATTCATTTAACTTAGCAAAAAAATGTGATCCCACCAAAACACTTTTGTAAAATAAGGGCCTAGTTCTTATTCAAAAATATCGGCCTCTTAAAGTAGTGAGATTCAAAATTAGATCCAGTTCTTTCCATAATTTTGTTCCACTCTTTCCTACTGATCTGTCTGTATTAACAAAAAAAACTGTTTATATTAATAGAAAACAAACATTTATTAATACAGACAGATCACTAAAACACTTGCCAAGTCAAAAGAGAGTAGAACAAAAGTATAGACAGAACTTTGTTTAATTTTAGACGCCAGTACTTTAAGAGACCGGGATTTTTGGATAGGAAGTTGCCTCTTATTTGTCATTAGTATTTGTGGTCAAATAAATATAAGAAAAAGAATACTATCGTCAACAAAACTATCATCGTAGATGATGTAGAGAGATGGTGTCAGTACTGAGCCTCTAGGTACGCCAGCATTGATTTGGTAAAAGCTAGAAGAGTGAGCATCTACTATAACAGATATGCGTCAAATAGAAAAGAAGCTGAAGATCCCTCGCATGCCAGACCCGGTCAAAGGTCTAAGATATATTAAAAGTTACCCTGCAACCACTAATAAATAGGAGATATATCTTGAATTATAAAATGAAGACTTTTAATAATAAATACTTATTCTTAGGAAAAACATGGAGAAGTTGTTTTCTTATCGGTTCTTTATGTTTTTTAGGCTGCTGTATCCGAATATTAGGTTGACCACCTCGCCAAACATGAGCTTCACAACAAAATTTCAAAAACCTTATATTTTTGTCACTTTTTTCAGTTTTTTAACTATAACTTGAAATTTTTTTTGATGATAACTATAATACACTAAATTAAGGAAAACAAAATTTCCTACAAATATGTATAATAACTCTAAAGTTTGGAACAATCCATAACGTCGTTGGATCATGTTAAAAAAATTGCATTTCTTAACTTGTCGCTAAAAAGGTAAAGACATTATTCAAAGTGCGCGCTGGTGCCCTACTATCAAAGGCTAAAGTATCTAGAAGGAGCATTTTTAACTTATCAAACAGCCGTCCGCGTCCACTGCTGAACATAGGCCTCCCTTAGTGCCTGCCACCGCTTTCGGTCTTGTGCGTCCTGTATCCAGTTTCCCCAGATTCTCTTAATATCGTTCGTCCATCTTGTTGGTGGTCTGCCTCTGTTCCTATAGGCTTCGTGCCTGGTCTCCACTCCAGAAAACACTTTGACCATCTTCCATTTGTTGTTCGTGCCAAATGGCTAGCCCAGTTCCACTTCAAGGTTGCAACTCTCTCTATGACATCGTTCACACCCGTTCTGCCGTATAGTCACATTGGGTATCCTGTCTCTTAGAGACAGCCCCAGCATTGACTGTTTTTTTGGTAATTAACGCCTTTCTGCCCCTTAGGTTAGTACTGGCAGTTTACATTGATTGTATGTTTTCCGTTTAAGGCATAAAGGAATGTTTAATTTGAAAATATCCCTAAGCTTTCCAAATGCCACCCACGCCAAGCCTATTCGCCTGTTCAGCTTGCAAGTTTGATTATCTCGGCCAATCCTGATCTCGTGTCCCAAATATTTATATGAGGCAACCTGCTCAATACTCTTACCGTCAACTGAGCTATTCTCGCTCCTGACAAGGTTGGTCATACATAGCGTCTTCGTAAAATTCATTTTTAATCCGACTTCTTTGCACGCTTTATAAAGGCTCTCCAACATAGTCTATGCCTGGTCAATACTGTCGGCAGTTATGACAATGTCATCAGCGAACCTCATGTGGGTCAACATCTCTCCGTCGATATTTATGCCCATTTCTTTCCAGTTTACTCTTTTAAAAGCATATTCCAATACAGTGGTAAACACTTTTAGAGATATTGTGTCGCCCTGACGAACTCCTCTTTCGATTTGGAATTTATTTGTGTCTGCATGTAACCTGACACAAGCAGTTTTTCAGTAGGAAGGTATATCCATGATCAATACGACAGTCCGCCAGCGCTAGCAACATTTTGTGTTGATTTACGAGGTCTCGAAATCTATGAATACCAGGACAAGTCGCTTGTTATACTCGATGCATTTTTCTATTAGGGTCCTAATAGTTAGAAGGTGGTTGTTTGTTCCGTATCCTTCTCTTAATCCCGCCTGTTCACGGGGCTGGTATAAATCTAATTTAGATGTCAGATGCTTAGTTATAATCTTCATAAAGGGTTTGTAGACATGAGACAATAAACTTATCTGTCTATAGTTTTCTAGTTTTGCATTGTCTTTCATTTTGTGCATTATAATTATTATAGTATTATCCCACTGAGAAGGTGTTGTTCTCTCCAAAAGACATGCATTAAAAAGCTTGCATATATTCTTAAGCAATATGTTTTCTCCTGCCTTAATAGACTCAACAACAATTTTGTCTTCGCCTGGGGCTTTATTGTCCTTTATTTCCTTTAGTGACGCTCTTATCTCATCCAGGCTAATATCAGAAATATCCTCTGAACCTTGGTTTTGTACATCAGGCAAGTTCTCAGGCGGATTGTGTTTCTTTTCTTTGTAAAATTTCTTCCTTATTTGAGGTAGTACGGCCTGCTCCATTCTCTAGCTTACAAATGTTCTTGGTACCAGAGGAGAAGTTTTTTCGAAGAACCTTAAAACTTTTGTTGTTTTCAATAACCTTTTCGATTTCTTTCGATTTAAACTTTATTATATCTCTTCTAATGCCCTTTGAGATGTCTCTATTTAGGATTCGTAGTTGGTCTGCATTCGTGGTATACTTGAAATTTAGTTCCTGTCTCTGTTTCAAAAGACTCTTTGTGTTTTCACTAAGCTTGTCCTTTAGCTTCTTATTTTTTGGGCACCGCCGTTTTTGTGCGTTTTTTACTTTGTTAATGTCTCTATTCGCTGCTTTGATATTTACTTCCTCATTTTGTCTCCCGAAGATAAAAAAACTTGCTCTCCGAAACATCTCCAACTTCCCGAAAAGTTATGGAATTAAGCGGACCAATTAATGTTTGGTATCCACAAAAGATTAAAGTGGGAGTAGGGCTATGTTGAGCCGAGCGACTCCATTCACTACAATACAATGCATATTATTAAACCTTAAGTAATACACTTTTAATCCCGTAATAATTAGTGTATTTTAAAGCAACTCTGTAAATTGCCAAGTCTAAAACTTGCTTTAGTTATTCAGTAAGTTATATGTTTTAGGTTAGATAAAAGCAATTCAAACTAAAATGATTTCTCGAAATAAGAACAGTTGAAGTTCCTCTAATTTAACTTAAACTTTATTTTTAGATTGATTATTATTTACTATCTTCTAAAATAAATTATATTTAAACATTAACAGTAGGTGTTTAATGCCCCTTAAAAATAACACATGCTACCAAAAATAAATGGTATTTTTGAATAATTAATCAATACACAGGGATAAAAATAGTGCTAGAACATTATTTTTAGACACCTATGTTATTCACCCTTTTTATTGATTTGCCCACCACCTACAAACTTTTCAAACTTCGCATCCGAAATAATATGAAAAACGAAAGGTAATTATTTAATTGACGGAATTGTCTAAAAATATAAAATATTATTTTTGCCGAATGACAGATGGGTAAATACCTAATTTCTCCCAAAATACCGTGGTCATCTTAACCTGGATCAAGGGGCATATGTAAAGGTAATCATAAGGCTGACTCGCTAGCCAGGGCGGCTGCGGGACGAAAACTTGTCAGTTCCGCCCCCACCATTTCATTGACAACAGCAGCGATAAAAGACATCATAAAAGGAACAACCATTGATAGTTTAAATGAAAGTGGGATAAAACTACGAACTGCATCATCCAGACAAGAGAATAGCGAAGAGATGTCCTACGATATCCAGAAGGAACCTTCGAGTCTTAAAGGGCGTTCTAACTGGCCACTGCGGGCTACAAGGACACCTACTCAAAATAAGTTTCTTTGACACAGAAATATGCAGCTGTGAACAAGAACGTGGAACATATTCTTTGCGATTGTCCCGCCCTCACATTTGAACGGAACTCCATGCTGGGCACAAACTGGCCTCTATTAGCCGAAATTAGGGATATTTCACATAAAGACGCCGTTAACTATAATAAATTAATAGGCTGGACGACGCAGTAAATCTCTTGCCTTCAAGAGGAAGCACAAAGAACCTACTGAGGTTAGGTGCTGTGGTATTACCATCCTCTGAAACTTTTAGATCAGATGACAGATGGTTGTTATTCATAGATCTAATTTAAAATTCTGGGTCAAAAAGCAATTAATACCGATGGTCCTAGAAACCATTGGTTTTAATTTGAACATATCATTCTTTGGTAAAGCCACGTAGAAGATATTTTTCCTAAAGTTAAAACCTGTTTTTTAAGGGAGTTAATACTGTACATAGACTATCGAATGAATATTCGGTCTCGAGTTTAACACAAGGCCAAACTGTATGATATATTTCACCATTCTCGAAAAAACAATTTCTGAGATATAGTACCAACCAAATGATGGACCGACAATTTTAAGTTTTTTATGATATAGGAACCTTTGCGAGAAAAAAAAAACTTTTCTCTCCGTCCAGGCCAAATTTTTGTAGAGATTTTAATTTTGGTGGTTTAAACATACCTTGGAAAATACCCTGGATTTTAAGCGTAGAAAGAAAAATCGGGTAAAATGTATTATAGAGGATCAATTTTCCAAGGAAAAGACTATTGGAAAAATTATAACCAATGGAAATTTACATAAATAAGGTTTTTTTTGTAGAATTCACCCTTTTAAAGTTACAGGCTGAGTTTTATCTAAGTAGACGCATATTAATATACTTACGTAATTTTTTAATACATAAAAATTATATTAAAAATATTATTTTTATAAAAATGAGTTTAAAAATATTCATAGAAAAATTAACGATTATTCATTTTAGTATTTATTATGGTAGAGTCCTCTTATGTATCCTTAAATGACAGATGGCTCGAAAGACGAGTACATATTGAGATGGATAAGGATATTGATCCAATGGCTTTATTGTACTAAAAAATAGAATAATTTAGTAATGAAGATAGAGATAAAAATTTTAAGAGATGGTAAGTATAAAAAAGCCAATGCGGCACTTTTACCTTGAGCTTTACTGAAAAACGATAATTTTTACAAAAAACCTAGCAAGCTATGTAGAATTTTATTAGCCAGAATTGTCCATTAAAAAAAAACTCCCACAAAAAATATTAAAAGAAATTAAATTATTTTTTTTAGTTTTTTTTTATCTTGGGACAGTCTACGAAGGCTGATGCCTAAGTACTAACGTACCGTGGGTGTCTTAAGTGTGGTGAGAGGGAGTTTGTTCACACGGGACTTAAATATTTGGAGATTGGGAGGAGAAGGAAAAACTTCTGCGGGCAGCAGGTTCCATAATCTTGACACTCTAGGGATGAAGGAACGAAGAAAGCGGGAAGTTTGGGGCCTCTCTAATTAAACTGTTAAAGGATGCATAAAAGTTGCACTACGTGTTGCTCTGTTAGGATCTGCCAGAGAAGAGATTATACTGGCCAATTCCTCTGAGCAGAAGCCGTGAAAATACCTATAGAAAAGCGACAGATCCCCTACAGCTTGACGGTGGGCAAGAAGAGAAAACCTTTCTGTAAGCGTGGGATCATTAATAAGACGAAAGGCTCTTCTTTGAATGGAGTCCAGAATGCTAAGTATTGTAGGGGACGCCATTCCCCAGACATGAGAACAATATTCTAAAGAGGGTCTGATTTAAGATACATACAGAGTATACAGATTGGAAAAAGAGAAATACTTTCTTGCTCGAAAGAGGAATCCAAGCTTTTTTAAAGCTGCCGAGTCTATAGATGTAATGTGCTTGTGCCAGTTGAGGTTATTCTCAAAAGTAACACCGACAAGATTAAACGACTCTTTGTTCTGCAGAGCTTGGCCGCTCATATGTAACGGATGAGCATTGGCAGACTTTTTCCGCGACAGCGAAAATAACTGTGTTTTTGAGGCATTAAACTGAACAAGATTTTTTGCGCCCTAATTCAAGATAAGTTTGAGATCTTGTGAAAGATATATCTGCATTGACCTGCGCTTGTTTTCCAAATCAGAATTACATGGTGGCTTAAGAAATTGGATGTTTAAGTGGAGGGTACTATCGTCAGCAAAACTATGAATGGGATTGATTGTAAAAGAGAGAAAATAGTTAATGTGTAGAAGAAACAGCGTGGGTGCCAGCACTGAGCCCTGGGGCACCCCAGCATTAATTTGGTAGAAGCTGGAATGACCATCTACAGTAACTGATATACGTCGATTAGAAAGGAAACTCGAGAGCCAAGAGCAAAGCTTAGGTGAAAGACCGTAAAAGGAAGTTTGTTAAGAAGCCCGTTATGCCGGACCTGATCGAAAGCTTTGGATATGTCAAGAGCAACGATCTGGGATTCACCAAGAAACTCAAGGGACTTGTTCCAGTTGTGTGAGACAAAGGAAAAAAAGCTGTGTATCTTCTGTAACGGAATCCATACTGTCTATCATGTAATATTTTGTGTTTTTCCAGATAATTTAAGATTTGGAAATCGATAAATTTTTCCATTACTTTGCAAACAACAGAA
Organism: Listronotus oregonensis; assembly: GCA_019359885.1. Taxonomy (NCBI): domain Eukaryota; kingdom Metazoa; phylum Arthropoda; class Insecta; order Coleoptera; family Curculionidae; genus Listronotus; species Listronotus oregonensis. Next base: position 17,060 of record JAHBCN010012322.1, read on the forward strand.
AGAAGAGATATAGGTCTATAGTTAGAGGGTAAAAGGTGTAGAAGATTAGAAGGTGTAGAAGGTCAATTCTTATTTATTTATTCTACATGGCAGTACCACTATTTCTTTTTTAAATTTTATAAATAAAGGCGTTAAATATACTTAAAATTTAAAATTAAAAAAGTTATTAAAATTTTGATTTATGAAATTATAGAATTTTTTTGTGGTATATAAGCACTATAATAAAATATAACAGTATATTAAAGTATAAGTGGATATTAGGACCTTTAAAACACGCGCGATTTTTCGGGCACGACGGAGTAGCCGAAGTTTTCGAAATAGAGCAATTGTTTTAAAGACCAGTTATTTACGAATACTTTACGCAATTTTCTTAAGGCTTTTAATACATTCGTTACAGCAATATTGTATTTGATGTCCGATCAATATTTTTTTTAAATGCCTGACATGCGCAAAACTTCGTGGTTAAAGGTTAGAAATATCATCAAAGACTTCACATTTCTCGTGTTGTTGATTGATGTACCATGGTAACCTATAAAACACGCGCGTGTTTGAAAGTTGGATTGAAACACGCTCAGCCGTACTTTAATTAAGCATAATGGAGTACCAATAAAAAAAAATTGACAATATACAGGGATTATCAGTTTTTTTTTAATTAATCACAGCCTTGACTATAATTTAATGGGCAACCCATCAGCAATTCTATTATTTACATATTATATTTGCTAAAAAAGAGTTTTTATTCGGTTGTCAGATGGGTAAAGGTCGGTTCCCGTACTAATAGCCTTATTTGGACTACAGGACTAAATTTACGTTGAAAAACTCTTAACGGACTAAGACTACATTTCCGCCTAAAAAGACAGATTTAAAGCTATTTGACCCATGACGTCCATAACCAGTTAAAGCTTTAAATCAGTTGTTCCGCCGTGCCGTGTATGATGTCACGAATAATGATTGGGAAACTTTATTTTTAGGTTTCGAATTCCAGATTTGTTGTTTTCGGGACGCGTGCCAAAGTTAATAATGTTATTCGAATCAGGATTTGGAAGCATTGTAAAGACATGATGGAACTGTTAAAAATAGCGTGGGATTTCGTCGGTTTTTTAAGGTGAATTTGAAAATTTAAAAACCTGGATTGTAAGTATATTAATGAGTGGTTAAAATCTCAATTATACTTAAACCATTTATTCCATAATATGTTTAATCGACTCCAAAAGAAAATGAGGTTATCAATTCGACACGTATGTATGTAATATTATTTGAACTGCAAAATATTTACCTACGAATATTAGCCTAAGTGCCAGCTTAAAGCAGACAACACATATATTAACAAACATTAAACTTTATCTAGTAAGTCCGTTAAACCGACTAAACGAGACATGAGACAAGGGAGGGGAGCTAAGCCCGGCCGCGGTGAGTACAGGGTCCCTCAGGTGTGACAGGTATAAAAATCGGGCTAATTTTAAAAACATTTTAACAAGGCTGCCGTTATAATATTTCAATATATAACTCTACTGTAATCAAAAAATAATGATAGCAAACAATTTTAGCGGTTATGACGTTACGGCAGACACTTTTGAAGATTCCAAAAAAATTTAATTTCAAAAGTATGTTATTTATTTAACTATTTTAAGTTATATTACTTTTGGCAGACATTTTTTCTTTCCAAAAAACCCGGCAGACAGCGCAACCTTTCGTCTAGCGCGTGCATAATATTAACTTTTACACCCTTATAATCTGTTTACCATAAATAATACGCAAATAAATTTAAAAATTTATATAAGTATACCCGTAAACAAGCACATTTACTGGTATAAAGATGGGCAATAAGAAAAATAGGCCCATTTCAAGACTAAGATTAATACAGAACTATTATAGAAATACTCGTATTACAAGTAAAATAATTGAAACTCCTATTCAAATTTTTAAATGATTTATATCAAATTATCAATTTATTTAAAGAAAACATTAATGTAACACTCTCTCGAAGTCGTAATTATAACATCAATGTCAGTAATCAATGTCAGTAATTATTTAATTTTAAGACTGATTGTCATCTTCGGAATCGCCTTCATCATGTGACACGTTTTCATCATCACCATCAGTTTCTAAAAAAAATAGAATTAAAAAATTTATATTTTAAACTTAGCACAAGAAAGTTTAAAGGTTTATGGAAGCCAATGCTGTAAAACAAAATTGTTTACGCGTGTAGGGCAGCGGGGGCACACTATATATCTAGCATTTGGAAAAATGCTTCTATAAAAGAGCCTACAACACTCAACCCCCTGAAATAGGGCTGGATGAAAAAAGAGAATTCCTTTGATATAAATGGTTTGAGGGAGATCAACTTTCCTGTCTGGTCAGCGAACTGATCGAAAATTCCAAAGGTAATAATAGTATAATGAATTTTATTTTAACTATGCTAAGCCAAGGAAGTTTAAAGGTTTAATGGAGCCCAATACTATGGCCTATTCAATCAAAAAATGTCTGACCCACTATGAAAATAACTGTCCTGAAGGTTCCCTTATCATTCTGCGCAGTACCAAAATTCCACGAAATTTTGTAATTTGTTGCCTACCTACTGATAAATCAATGTGTGGGTAGTGTATACTTTGGAGAGAGCCAGTTTCGCGTGCGACGGTGCGGCGCGTATGAAACCATACCCGTGCTGTACTCATTCGTGTCAACTCTTCCAAGTGTTTACAACCAACAACGTTGCGCAAAAAAATATTTAAAAAAACAGTGAAAATATAGTTAGTTTAAATTTGAAATATGGATGTCCGGACCTGACCTACTATTCATTGCGCAAACTTCGCAGCACATTTTCCCGTATCCCCGCTGCCCTCCACGCTTCCTTGTACTAAGCTTAATTTATAAATTTTAATTCCATTTTTATAGAAACTGATCCCGTGAATAATAAAAACGTATCACATGATGAGGGCGATTCCAAAGATGACAATCAATCTTAAAATAAAAAAATTACTGATATTGATGTTATAATTACGACTTCGAGAGAGTGTTGAATAAATGATTTCTTTAAATAAACTGATATTTTGGTATTAATTAATTAAAAATATGAATAGAAGTTTTAATTATTTTAGTTTTAATATTTCTATAAAACTTCTGTATTAATTATAGTCTTAAAATGGACCTATTTTCCTTATTGCCCATCTTTATACTAGTAAATGTGCTGGTTTACGTGTATACTGAAATAATTTTTTAAATTTATTTGCGTATTATTAATGTTTAGTAGATTATAAGGGTGTAAAAGTTATATTATGCACGTAAGTACGCACGCGCTGGATAAAAGGTTGCGCTGTCTGTCAGGTTTTGAACTGGAAGAAATTTCTGCCAAAATTAATATAAGTTTAAAATGTATTAACATGTATTAACATAAAATATATAAATTTCGGATTTGTTAAAATACTTTCGAAATTAAATTTTTTTGGAATCTTCAAAAGCGTCTGCCGTGACGTCAGAACCGCTAAAATTGTCTGCTATCATTACTTTTTGGTAACAGTAGAGTTGTTAATATACTTTTGAAATTAACCCGATTTTTATACCTGTCAGACCTGGGGGACCCTGTACATTGTACATACCACGGCCAGGCTTGACTAGTCCCCATGTCTTGTTTAGTAAACAGACTGACTGGACGGAATTTCAGGTTTGTTAAAATATGTGTTGTCTGCTTTAAGCTGGCTCTTAGACTATATCTATTGGGGCTTTCACACAAATTAAATAATTTTATAGGCATATGATTGTATTTCAGGATGACTCAAAAATATGTTTTGCAAAAAAAAAACCCGAATTTAAAAATTTAGGGCTCGGTTTAGCCCCGCTACTCATTAGCCAGGTCTGTTTTTTTTGTTAAAAGATTTTATAAAAAAATCATTGTACAAGTTTTCATAGTGCCTTAAATACCTACTCTAAAATGTCTACCAGCTCTCGGACCAAAAAAGCAAAAAAGCAATAGTGATATCACAGATGTCATAAACTCGCAACTCTGCCCGAAGCGAAGATCCGATCCGGACTTTCCTTTCTAACGGAAGTGATGGGCGTCAGTACACAACACTCATAGGTGTTGTTGGTAAATACAAGATAAAATAAATCAGTTAATGACAATAACTTTTATGCAACTTGTATTAAAATGAATGAATGTATGTGTTTATGTTAATGGGTTTGAATTTTCATTGATGCAGCCTTGCCTGTGTAATAGATACTCATGACCTTTAAAACAGATTGACAATTGCTGATTACTCCTTAACTTGGTATACAAACATTTAAAAACTTGGTCACCAACTGTAAAAGAGATATTATTTTGAACACGACTTTTGGTACTTATCTCTATAAGGGAATTTAAATATCATGTTATTTTGTAGTACATAAAACATACTTTAATGACGAAGTAAATGAAAGTAATTTAAATTAGGATGTCACTGTAAAGTTTTTTACAACAAATTGCACAGAGATTATAAAAATAAACAAAATTACTTTTTGTGCAATTATTTAGTACATATTTGTGAGAAGATACAACGATTTTCATATTTGCAAAGAGGAGCCGCTCGTATTATTCATGACCGTACTCTTACAAAAAGCTTCCTTTCCTTGCCCACCGACAAGTTGTATGGGTCTTGTCCCTATTTTATATGTATTTTCTCGGCTTCTGTTCCAAAATGCCAATTTTATGCATCCTTATATAGTCCAACGAAAAGAGGGCCCCAAACTTTTTACCTTTTTCCTTCTACCTCCAAGCTACTAAACTGCCAAACGTGCTGTCTGCAGGTGTCCTTCCTTCCTTATTAAACCTGTAACCTTTAAGTCTTTGTTAATAAAATGCCTATTACTTGACTCTAGAGAAACATGGTATAGTCAAGTCGAGAAGTGTGTTTCTGGAAAAAAAGTTAAAGGGTTTTAAAAAATTAAAGCCGGAATGGACAAATCTGAGGCTTTTAAAGGGTATTTTTGCCAATAAAAATTGAAATTGTTATTAACAAAAAAAGGGAAAAAAGCCATTTTAATTTTTGATGATAAGTCAAAAACCGCAAAAGATGGCGAAAATTGCAAAAAAGATCCTTGAAGAGGAGGAAATTTCTGATAAAAAAGTCCCAACTCTCGGAGTTCTATCTCCATTATTTATAATCTCAATTTAACGCTGAATATGGGCCTCCGCGCTACATTTTTGGTTGTGCGCTCGGCGTCAAAACCGAGTACGTCACCTTTAATAATTTTTTTTAGAGTAATATTATCAAAGTTATAAAATTATTATTAACAAAGCATTAAATTTTTTAAAACTTTTATAGCATGATCTTGTTAGTTATGTATACAGGGTGTTTTTTATTTAAGGAGGCAATTTTGTGGTCCATTTTAGAAACAAAACTTCATATGAACGTATGTCCTAAACGTCCTAACTTTTGAGATACAGGGTGGTAAAATTTTCACGAATAAATCATTTATTATTAATATCTGTAATACCACTTTAGATATTTAAATGAAATTTGGCATACATGTACTATGTATGAAGAAGCATTTTTTAGTATACCACATTTTTTTTATTTTCACCATTGCGTTCTAGGTTGACCTGCCTATTTTTGCAGAATTGATGGTAGCCACGATGTTTCTTAAAATAAAAATATTTTAAAATCCACAATCATTGCTAAAGTTGATTTAGATTTTTTAAATGAAAAGTTTTCAGCTTAAAAAATGAAAAACCTTTCTTGCATGATCATAACAACATCGATAAAGAATATCATCATGCAGAATTATCTAGATTAAATTTTCAGGAAAACCGTGTCAGACTAAAAATTATAAGATGTAGTCTCTTGATATTTTTAGTCCGACGTCGGTTTTCACTTAGAAAATTAATCTAAATATTTCTCTGCATGCTGACATTCTTACCGATATTGTTATGTCATGCAAACATTTTGCGAAATATCAGATAATAAAAATCATGAACACTTTTAGAAATGATTGGATTCAATTTACCCTCGGATTCGTTTATATATGTATTATCAATACATCCTAGAAGTTTGACCAATTTAAAATGCTTAATTTTAAAAAAATTAGAGCTTAAAGTGAAAAAGGATCCTCCACAATTCCATAAAAAAGCCCTTTTTTTAAATAACTCCAAAAATACTAAAGATACGAAAAAAATGCTACATTACCGAATTGTACCTTTTTTAATTAAAAAGATATCACCGTTTAAAGCCTTTATTTACGAGATAGCACCACCTTAATCGAGTCCTTTAAACACACCCGATTTAAAACTAAGGCATTTAAAGGGACTTAGTTGAAATTGCCTTGTAGCTCTTGAAAAACCGTACAAAATTATTTAAAAAAAAAACGTTCTTTTATTAAATATGAAGGAGCTATGTTTAAAAAACCAATATTTTTTTTCAAAAAATTCGAATAGCCCACTTCGGAGTATAATAATCTACATAACCGGTATACTTTGCAGTCCTTATGCGCTACACGTTCGAAACTTTTCACATTTATTTCAAAATACAAGTTAGCAGCTTTTTTTCGTGCATTTACTGGATGTGATACCGTTTGAGCTTTTTATAATAAACAAAAAATATTTTTTGATCTTATAGAAAAAATACCCGACGTGAGAGAACACGCCGAGATTCTTTATAGTAGTACTGCTAAACTCGCAGAAATTTTAAAAGTCGGCAGTGTCTATGCAATAGTATTGTATGGAGTTGCCAAAGATATACAGTTTAAAAAATTAAAAAAATAAAAGATATGAAAACTTTTCTCGAGCAGATGCGTTATGATTGAAGCTACAACAAAAAATATTACCGTAAAATTGTCTTACGATGTCAGAAAGTCAGGTTTAATTAGATTGCAAAATTTTAATTTACCCCCTGAAAATACGATATTACGACCCTTTTTTGGGGCTTTTTGAGCAAAAATGTGCAGTTTTTAGATTGTTCTGTTACTTGTGTCCTAAATCCTACTTACATACCAAATTTTAAGTTTTTGCAAAATACCAAAATACCCCCTAAAAATACGTTACGTTTCTGGGCTTTCTGTGTAAAAAATGTGCAGTTTTCAGGATTTTTTCTTTACTTATGTCCTAAAACCTAATTACATACCAAATTTCAGGTTTTTGCAAAATTCTAAAACAGCCCCCAAAAATATGATATCACGGTCCTGTTTGAGGGTTTTTCTAAAAAAAATGTAGAGTTTTTAGATTTTTTTTCTTTACATTTATCCCAAAACCCACATACATAGCAAATTTAAAGTTTCTACTCCCTTGGGAAGTGCCCCATAATTTTATTGAGTCAATCGGTCGGTCAGTCAGTAGTAAAATGGGCGACCTGCTGCGGGCTGACATCTGCTGGTACACCGACGGCTTCAAAAACAAAGACGGTGTTGTGGTTAGTTAGAGCTAGAATATATGGACAGAGGCCGAGAGCAGAGCTTTCCTTCAGCCTGGGCACTCTCGCATCCATATTTCAAGCGGAGGTATTTGCTATTGAGATGTGTGTTAGAACGCTGGTTGATCGGCACTGCACACGTAAGGAACGCAGTTAAAATATTCTCCGACAGACAAGCATCTCTTAAAGCTCTTGAATCCAGCCGGTGCAATTCGAAAACCGTCTGGAGTTGCAAGGATGCGCTGACCAAACTGGGTTACCCTACTATGGGATACCTGGACATACTGGCCTAGGGGGTAATGAATCCGCAGACTTCCTTGCCAAAAGGGGGGGCGGAGACAAAATTCACAGGGTCGGAACCACTCATCTGTATATTTTATAGAATGGCCAAGTAGTTCATATCAGCTTGGACACAAAGAGAAATCTCCGGTATTGGCATGAACTTCCGGGTCTCAGACACTCGAAGGCCTTTATAAGTCCAGCTCAGTAGCGGCACGACTCAGATTCGCAATCTTCGGCAACGACACCTTGCTACCGGGGGAGGTGAAAAATCTCCCAACAGGATCATCAGATTTATTAGAAGTTTAGACCTGGTGGGGGAAATATAAAAGGGGGTGAGCCACAATAGACCGATCGGTCGCGGTCGCAGGGTGTTATACCAACTCACTTTAAATTTAACCTTACCCAAAATGAACGATTTTAAAATCGAATATCTCAGAAATCACTTGATATAACTTTTTCAATATTTTTACAGGTTATTAAAATACGTATGTGAATTTACATATCAAATCTTATTACTTTATGTATAACGACACCGTAGTTATAATAGGGGGAAAAATAGGCAGAAAGATTTCGTGTAATATACACCCATTCGTGCGGGAGGCCGGAACTTGGCCTGGCGCACTACTATGCGCCTAGATATTTGTAATTTCCTGCTCTTGGAATTTTCCAATTTAGACATTCGGAATTTTAGTGATAAGAATAATTAAAACAACAAAATAAATAAATTTATCCTTAAACTTTTGTTAAAATATAGTAAGATTTTTGTAAAAACAATACTATTATGCAAACTAAACTTCCTTATTCCTTAAAATTTTAATAATATATTTAGTTGGGGTCATGCAAATCCCTAATCGGTTTAACCTTTATTTTGCCTAAATTATTCAAGACTTCTATACTTTTCAACTTCCTTCCTACTCATAATCATCGGCGTCGTCATAGGGACGACGCTTAAGCGACGCTCCTCCATACGGCGTCGTCCAACACCAGTACAGTGACGTACTTTTTGCGGGGGCGCCAAAAATACGTGGGCCTGACTCCACATGGCGGGCAACGCTAGGATTCATTCATGGCTTGCTTTGATATCATTGTTGTTTCGCAAACGAAGCAGAGAGAAGACAAAGTTAAAGTTTTCTTAATGCCGGTATAATGCGTGTATGAAGTTTTCTGAGCGCGTAGATTCAGGACTAAGTGAAAAAAAATCCTATAAGTGAGTCGTAATTGTGGATATTTACGCCAAACTGAAGTCGATGTTATTGTTCTATGTAAAAGTTAAAAAAAGGATAATCAAGAAAAATCTTTTATTCTACAAGGGTTAAAATTAATGCTTTTAAATGATATTCAAGATGGTGTTAAAAACCAGTTTCTACAACTACTTATAGAAGAAGAAGTAATATTATTATGTGAAAGTGAATTATTTTGAAAAATGATACCCAACACATTTAGTGAATCCATATATATTTTCTTAATCAACTTTTTTAATTGCTGCGAAGTACTATTTAAATTTTGTGGTTAAACATACAGAATAAATTGTACTGTTGTGGTAATCGACTTAAAAACGCAGTTTTACTAACTAAAAGTGTCTGGTGTAAATATAGTGCAACTATTAGAGATTGTGTTCAAAGCTTTTAAAAAATCTAAATAAACTTAAGATTGTTGGTGCTATGTTGTGACTAAATATTTGTTTTAATAATATTTGTGGGGGATACTATAAGTGCCTTTTTACATGAACTTGGTAAAGGAGTATTCTGATTTTTGGACTAACATTTTTTTGTAAGTATTTAATTTTAGGAGATCTCTGTTTAGGGTCGGACTAGTCAATAATATTTTTTATGTTTATACCCACAGGTTAATAATAAAAGTCAGAAAAGAGTTATAAAAATAAATTATGTGTGGTTAGTAAGAAATGTCGGCAATTTACACTGAATAATGATAAATCTGTTTTTATCGTTATACAGTGTATTTGGAAAATACCTGTACAAAATATTATGACACATCAAAAATCTTAGGTAATATTGTTTTTTTTCTAGATTTGTTAAAATCATATTAATCGATTTAAATGTTTTTTGGTATAAAGTCAGACACTATAAGAAGATATCCTTTAGTCGCCCACTAGTTATGAAGAAGTGGAAGCTTATAATGATCACATCATCAGTAATTTTTTATTTTTATACCATTATATAACTACCCAGATATTTTAATCCAGTAGCTAAATGTATTTAATTTAAAGTATTTTTTAATTCCTGAAAATGTTTTTTTCAATAAGCGGTTTTGCCAGTAAAAAATAATGTCATTTTTTAGGCGCGACATCAATACCTTTA